>JAJIBD010031402.1:0-187531 GCA_021461705.1 Cryptotis parvus
CGGCATCCCATATGGTCCCCTGAGCACAGCCAGGAGTAATTCCTGAGTGTAGAGCCAGGAGAAATCCCTGAGCATTGCTGGGTGTGACCCAAAAAAAAGCAAAAAAAAAAAAAGAACATTTAAATTAGCAGCATTGTTCCAAAGAGCCAAACCAGGGGATCAGCCAAAATGCATGGCAGTGGGTGACCACATAGGCAAGTACTCTGTGGAATACTGTTCAGCTATCAAAAATGAAGTCATATCTCTTGGGACAACATAAACAGAACCTTGAGATGATTACATTAAGCAAAATGAATGAATCAAGAAGTAAAAGATTACCAGCAAGTTTTCACTCATCCATGGGATATAAGTAACCAAAGCAAACAACCCCTACCACCACCCCAACATAAAAATAACCCACAGAGTTATGTGGAAAATGTAGTTGCCGACAGAACGAAAGCTGTGGGAGGGTGAGAGAACGATGTCAAAGGCAGTGGAACTCGGTGGGCGAGGGCAGTGAGCGTAATTCTACTCCAAGCCTTTTACACTATTGCAAACCAAAGGCAAAACACTAGTATTTGATTTAATAATGATGAAATAAAATAATGAAGGATGACAGGAAAACCACGGCGCACTGAAGTACTACAGAACAACCGAGGACTAGGTGGGGTGGGCAGGGCCAAGGTGGCCAATGAGGGCTTGGAGAGGCTTTGAGGAGCCTCACTTGTATGCTGGAAGGCAGAAAATCATCAGTGCTTCTCCGGAACAGAGGAAGCCAACCAGAATCACACAGCCTGAGGACCGCAGGGCAAGACTACAAAGGGAAGCAGCGTGCCTCTAGACTCATGGGAGGGAGCTGACGGGGGTCAGGTAGGGGACACACTGGGAGGGAGTAGGGCATGGACAGTCAGATAGTTCCAACTGCCTGCAAGAAGTCAGGTCCATACCCGCAGCCCCTCTGAAGTGCACAGCGAAGGTGGGGTGGGGACTGAGCAGCGGGGCACAGGGAGAAGTCACACTGGCGTTGTCGAACCATCAGGCCTGCACAGGATGAGGCCTGAGGCCTGGTGCTCACTGTGCAGGCTGGCGGGGCTCTGAGGCGTGCAGCAGCCTCTGCCTCCTCTTCAGAAATGAGCTGGTTCTGTGCACTGGGTCTTGTGACACCTAACGGAGGTGACACACTCACTGCCCAAAGTACCACTGGCACACGCCAGCCACACGAGGGGGCAAGACAGAGCCACTAAGAACAACGTTACGCATTCTACGATGTGTAGGAAAGGTAGGCGGGAGGGAGAGAAAGAGAGGAGAGAAAAAGATATAACGGAGCCCGCCAGGTAGTTGGGGTGCGGGAGGGGGGAGGGGGAGGTGGGGACATTGGTGATGGGAGATGGGTTCGGGTGGAGAGATGGGTGTTGGAACACTGTGGAACCAAAATTCGAGCATGAGCATATTGCAATTGTATGTCTAAAAAGTGGTGTAATAAAATTAAAATAAAACAAATACACTAGACAATATTATTAAACTTTAAAAAAAAGAGGCAATTGCTGATATGCTTCCAGTATTCTCCTCTTAGTAGTGGCTAACGAATCTCCACATGTGTTACACTAATAGAACTGTATACTTTCTAAAGACTAATCTTACTGTATATTAGTGTAATCTACCATAAACATTTAAAAACACCCAATGAAAAATAAAATAAAATGAAATTAAAAAAAAGAACAACGTTTACAATTTCTCTCCACTCACCCCAGCCACAGTACATGGAGAGATGGAAAAGTGCTGGACAGAGGCCAGGTTGAGTTGGCTTTGCCAGTCACAATGCTTGACAGCCATGTCCTAAGAGACACCAATGTTCAACACAGATAGGTGGAATTCTTCCCCATTCCACAAAAAAGGTCCGGCAATCTGGTTAGAGAGAAACTGATATGAAGTGATATGACGTGATCTGGAGCGTGGTGGGAGGGACCAGTCCACCTTCTGTAGCCATAAGTGTACATCTGGGATGGCTGTTCTGAAGCTGGCCACGGGGGCTGAAACAGGGCTCATTTCGTCAGAGCACCTGCATTATTTCAATGGGATTTGCCCAAGCAGCCCACAAGCAAAGAAAAAGCTTTTACTGCTCCAGAGGAAGAAGTGGAACACGTGTTACATCATGAGACTGAAATCTACGTAGAAAGATGACTTAGTATTTTCTCAGACAACCTTCCTTCTAGCATGTGAAATTAATATGGACCGTTTTCAATGCTGGAAACAGGACTCAGTATGTCGGAGTCCATGCGTTGTACACAGGAGGCTCGGTGCGCTCCCTTAGCACTGCAGCACCCGGACTGGCTCCAGCACTGCAGGAAGCAGTGCCTGAGTACTACCAGCTTTGCCCCCTATTCCTTCCACTAAAGACTTTCCAGCTTTTCTCGCCTTGCTTTTGGACAGCACACTTCAGAGCAATGTTGCCCACATTAAAGTAGTATTCGCTATGTGTAATACGAATCTTTTGTCTCACCTCATCAAGATACACATTGGAACATGGACTCTTGGCAAGGTACTAGATTCTACTTCAAAAAGAAATATTTCTCATGTTGCTCATCATAGTTTGCTTTTATTTAAAATCATCTACGTCAAGCTTTTTTAAAAGGAAATTATGGTAGATAAACACAATGGAATACCACTCAGATATAAGAAAAATTGGAATCACGCAATTTGCTACTACATGCATGGATCTGTGGAGTAGCTTGCCGAATGAAGTCAGAGAGGAGAGGATTTGACAATGATCGCCTCACCTGCTGAATATGAAGAGACAGCACAATGGGGCAACAGATGGCCAAGGGCAATAGGACAGGAAAACGAGCTTACAGAATTGAGCTTAGCAAGGTGAAGAAGGGCAGAGGGAAGGTTAGGACAGACTCTGAGACACTCTGGAGGAAGAGGAGACCTTGGATTCAATTCCTAGCCACACACACACACACATACACACACACACAACACACAGTAATAAAACAAAAGCTAGTTTTGAAGATTGAGAAACAATACTAATAAAAATCTAGGAATCTACTAATACAAATGCTAAACAAAAGTTTTTCTAATGATTTTAAAAATAACAAATTTTTCTTAAAGATTTTTTTCACAAATAACTTAGCACAACATCTGAGCATGCATAGTCAACAAATATTACCAAGATCTCATCTATTTTTTATGTCTCTGAGGGCATCTCTGGTATGAGTAAAATGTCACTCCAGCATGGCTATATTTAGTGCCCTGACTCTTGAAGGAAAGGACAATGTCAGATCCATTAATATGATTTTCCAAGACTCTGGTCAGACTTCTCTGGAGCATTTGGCATCAGGAAGGACCAGCCCTAAGGACGGTATTGCAGGTGTCCAGGAAAGTCACACTGAACCTGGCAGATCACAGGGTGTCCTTCACACACTGTCCCTGCTGGGAGCCAGCCTGGAGGCCTCTCCTTCACTGACTGATGCAGTTATTTCTTGCATGCAGAACTCACACTCGAGACTTACCACAGTTTTATGCTGCTCAGCATCAGGGGCATACCCAGATTTTACAAATGCCAATGTTATTTTGCCAGAAAGTGAAGCAGATAGTAGTTTGGGAAGTTCAGGATTTTATGTTTGCTTTGATGGTTGAGACTTCTTCACTGTGACGGTCCTATCAAGGCTATCAAATACATGTGGTTGAAGCACAGGCACCAGCATGGCTTATTCGGGGGACATTACGGGTACAATCGACAAGAGTTTCCTTCCTTATGAAAGTGCCTTGCATCTGACTCTCACAGAGGTTGTGCTTTGAATTGGCTTCTGTCATTGCAGTTTTTAAAAAATATACCAAGCATCGTTCTCACACACAAGAGATAAACTCATGCTAATTCCATTGGATTTCTCCTCATTTACTCATTATTCAAACTTTAGACATGAACAAAACTTTAAATAAAAATGGGGGGACTATAAAATCAAAGGACTATTTATAGGGCACAATGCAAAATGATGCATAAAAGCTCAATTTGAGTAGCAGGTAATTTAGACTGTGGGCAACAAATGTAAACCTGCAAAGCCTCCAATTCCTCTTGGTAAACTGACAACGACAACTGACTATGTCTCAGAGGGCTGGTTGGCCCAGAATAGTGGCTCCTGGAAAATGTGGTGCTGTAAGTTAATGAAGAAACAGAAGGACTGTAGAAAAGAGAGCAAGAAGCAAAACAGGTGTATCGCCATGGCCCTGAGTTATACAAACTGTAGCCATGATCCAGGTATTTGACCAGGAGTGTATCTCTAGAAGAGCAGAGAGCTTTGTTGATTTGTTATTTCTGTTAGGGTGAGCAGAGGCTTCCCTGTGGTTTTTGGGGGTTGGGGTGCTTGGCCCAGTGTTGCAGGCCAGATGGTTTGGTGCTTAGTTGACTAGTGATGTGATGCTGATAGGACCCAGCCGTGCTGGGGCGCCTGGAAATACACACCAGAGGTGCTTGTAGGCCAGATGGTGCCAGGGATCAAACTCATGGCCTAAGCCACCCAAAGGCTTTATCCCTTTGAGGTATTTCGCTAGTCCCACCCAGACTGATTTGTCTTAATATTCAACGAAGCAGAGAGAAAGTATGAAGTATGCCATGAATACATCACAAAGACTCATGAGGAGTATATTCTATCACCAATTTTCATCGATTTCTCTAAATACTCTTTTCTTTTTGATGGGGTATCAAGAGAAAATACAGGTGTCAAAACAATTCAAGAGTAAGGCTTTTCTGTCCATTGCATAAAGCAGTGTGATAAATCCTACTATTATTGTGTTATTGTCAATACATCTCTTGAGGTTCATTAATATTTTGTATATTTGTGTGCCCCTATTTTAGGTACACTGATGACTAATATGTCTCTTGATAAATTGATTCCTTGATCATTACATAGTATCCACTTCTGTTTCAAATTAACTTTACTGCTGAAATTTTATTTTATTCGATAGTAGACTAGCCACTCCTGATATTTTTTCCTGCACTACTGGCTTGGAACACCATGTTCTAGCATTTCACTCTGTGGCTGTATTTGCCTTAATAACTATGTGAGATTTTATGTTCTTTTGCTTCTACTTTTTGTGTATAAGAACTCTTTCAATATGTCAATATGTAGTGTAGAAAGGGTTTGGTGATGGTCAACTCTGTGTTTGTGTGTGTGTGTTTGTATGTGCGTGTGTGTGTGTGCGGCGTGCGCCGTGCATAAGAATCTTTCTATCTGGCCATCGGCCATAACATGAAGCGGCTGGGGAGGCTGGAACTTGGCTCGCCCGGGCCCAGCTGAAGAGGGACCCCAGGAGGGCAGACGGGTTTTGGGAGTGGGCCCGTCACCTCTGGGGGGGTTCCGGAAGCAGCCGGATGAGACTCACCCATCACACTAGCCACCATTTTCACTGTCCAGACGCTGGAAAACTGCCTCACGACCAGATCAACAGAGCAAAACCAGTTCGAGGCCCAGTCACGCGGCCGCAGAGTGGCCACGCGGTCCATTAAAATAGTGGAAACAGTAATGTCTTTTAATGCACTGAATTCCACGAAGAGCAGGAAAGTTTGGTGGGAGGGAGAGATAAAGAGGAGAGAAATGACATACAGTGTTGCAGGACTCCTAAGGGCCGCTGCATCTGCTCTGGAGTGCCTCCCACAAATCACTCCGTAGATAAGGGGGTAGTCTAAATGTGGCAGTTTATCCGACCATGTATGCTGTACTAGCTGGTATAAATATTCTCCCATGCTACCACAATCATCGTGGGACTAGCTAGATCTTACCAGCATATTAGCCTGGCCACGCTGGACCCCTAAGTAATTAGACCAGAGAGAAATGCTGTTTGCTTCCAAGCAAACAAGCATGGCTCCCTGATATACTCAAAGGCAACTAAAATATAAAACTACAATGAAGTAGAAGAGACTTGTGAAGGCTTGGAGAAATATTTAACTGGCATTAGTATTAGTCTTTGGTACAGAGACATGCCATCTCAGAAACCCCCTTCTCTACACTACAAAGGCATTCCCAGGCAGATTTCAGCTCAAAACTTTAGCATAGTAAAGGCCCTAGGTGAGGTGCAGGGAGGGATTACCTAAGGGCATTGGACTCTCCCTGCTTTCCATAACAGTGGGAGGAAGGTCTGAGTTACAGGGATATAAACTAGCCGGTTCCCCTCTCCCGGCCTTCTTCTTTGTGGGATCTCTCCTTGTGAGCGCTCATTCCCCTTGGAAGCCTTTTTCTCCTTTACACGTGGTGGTCGCCATCTTGGCCTACACGTGGCTGGGGTTCTAGCCTGGAATCCTAAGCACGGGGCTTTTCCTTTTGCTGATTTGTATGCCTGAACCTGTGATAAGTAAAGCCTTTTAAAACTGCATCGGATTCCTGAGTTTTCATCCGTTCTCGCCAGCTTCAGAGGTAGAAGGGAACTCGCTTCCCAGCACTGTCGGGGACCCCGCGGCGTGCCCGACAATACAGAACCTGCCAAGTAGTTGAGGTGTTGGAAGGGGGGGGGAGGTGGGGACATTGGTGATGGGAGATGGGTTTGGGTGGAGGGATGGGTGTTGGAACACTGTAGAACCAAAACTCTACATGAGCATCTTTCAATTGTATGTCTAAAATAGTGTAACAATATTTGGGGGAAATAATAAAATAAAATAAAATCGGAAAAAAAAAGAATCTTTCTATCTCCATCATATCTTAATGATAATGTTACAGAGTAAAGTATTCTTGGCTGGCAATTCTTATCTTTAAGTACTGTGACTATGCCATGCTACCCTCTCCACTTAAAAGTACTACGACTATCAAGCTATTCCTCTTCAGATTTGAAAGTTGCTGATAAGTGAGATCATTTGGTGACTGTCTTTCTTCTTCTGCATTAGTTGACTCAATATGATAAATTGCAGTTCTAGCCAGGTTGCAGCAAATTGTATGATTTCATAGAATACTGGGTAAGAAAATGTATTGTAGTAAAGGGACGGGGGCCTAGATCACTCTTGATCCCAGTTATTAAAGAGAAGGACAGAGAAGGAAAGAAATCAAGTGAGGAAGAAGAAAAACGGAACACAATGGATGAACAGGCATGAGGACCAGTTATACTGGTGAGTGAAATAGCCATATATTTAAAACACTGACTCAACAACACTGAACACAGGAAATCGAACCTCCAACCACTGGTACTTTGTAATGGTCCTGTCAAGTTGACAGGTGGTGGGGATAGGGTAGAGGTTGGGTGTTGAAAGGGAATATAGGAACACTGATGGAGGGAAGTTGACACAGGTGATATGATTGGTATTGAAATATGTGCCTAAAACTCAACTATAAATAACTGCAAATCATAGTTTTTAATTAAATTTTTTAAAAATTAGTCTAAAACAGTTTTTGCTGATATATCAGATGAAAACCTGACCAAAAGTGCTCTTGTGCGTTTTTAATTTTTTTTCTTTTCCTTAGCAAGCTTCAGTGGTTTTTTTCTGTGTCACTGGCTTCTGATAATTTAACAACAATGTGTCTTAAGGTAGGTCATTTGGGATTTAGAAATTTGGTTTTCTTTCAGTTTCCTGGATGCTTTTAGTTTTCTGAATTATAGTCCTTCTTCCCCTCTCAATCCCTAGTTACCTTTGACAATACCAATTATCCTCTTTAAATGGAATAGGATATTTCCTGTAGATTTCCTTCTTTTTCTTCTTTTTTCCTAAATCTTATCATTCTCTATTCCATCTGAGTCATTACTATCATTTTATCTTCAACATCTGATATTCATTCCTTCCTTTGCAAAATTGAGCCCCCTACTTGTTATGCTTTTCGGGTTGGACTGAGTTTCTTTCAATATGCTCTTCATACCTATCATCACTTTGGAAATTTTTTAATATTTTTAAACGCTGGTAAAGAACTCCTTGTACTCTCATAGCTTAAAAAATCTTGGTCCTGCTTCTCTGTGGAAATTCTTCTTTGAGATTCTCCAAGTTTGCTAAATTTCAAGTATTATGCAGAACTTTTCTGCTTATGCATCTGAGTTAGCTTCTTTTGTTTTCCTACAGGTGATACTGTGGCTTTCAATGTACAGATTCTGTTTCATTTCTAAGACCATGATGAGGAGGGAGTGGGCAACGAAGTATTCAAAATCTGAGTGATCCCAGTGTTGCCACTGGGAAATGGATTAGAGGGAAACTGTCCATACCCACTCCCAAGCCCTTTCCTCTACAAAGGTCTACATTAGAGTTCTCTACCTCTGCACCAAGGTCATATCTCTGAGTTATCCCTTGTAGGAGGCTGGTATGTTGTTGCAGGACTCCTCTAAGAGCCTCTGCATCTGCCCTGGATTGCCTCCTGCAGGTCACTTGTAGATAAGGGGGTAGTCTAAATGTGGCAGTTTATCTGACCATGTATTCTGTACTGACTGGTATAAATATTCTCTCATGCTACCACAAGCATCGTGGGACTAGCTAGATCTTACCAGCATATTTGCCTGGCCACATTGGATCTCTAAGTAATTAGACCAGAGAGAAATGCTGTTTTCCTCCAAGCAAGCAAGCATGGCTCCCTGATAACTCAAAGACAACTAAAATACAAAACTACCATGAAGTAGACGAGACTCTTGTGAAGGCTTAGAGAAATATTTAACTGGCATTAGTATTAGTCTTTGGTACAGAGACATGCCATCTCAGAAACCCCCTTCTCTAACCTATAAAGGCATTTCCAGGCAGATCTTGGCTCAAATCATTAGCATATAATAGGGCCTAGGTGAGGTGCTGGGAGAAATTACCTAAGGGCATTTGACCCTTACTGCTTCCCATAATAGTGGGAGGTGTGAGTTGCAGGGGGATAAAACTAGCCTGCTTCCTCTCTCACGCTCTCTTTTTTTGGGGGCTCTCTCTTTGTGAGCTCGCACCCTTTTTGCGAGTCTTGTCTTTGTCTCCTCTCTACAGGGCCGCCATCTTGGCCTACACGTGGCTGAGGTTCTAGCCGGGAATCCTAAACACCAGGTTTTTCCTATTGCTAATTTGTATGCCTGAACTGGTGATAAGTAAAGCATTTTAAAACCTGCGTCAAATTCCTAAGTTTTCATCCATTCCCTGCCAGCTTTGAAGGTAGAAGAAAACTCGCTTCCCAGCAGCGTTCTCCGACAGTATGTCAACTCAGATGAACTACTTATTGGTGGCCTAAAACACCCAGATCACAGGTGCTCTTTATTTTTGTGTTTATGGATTTGTTTTGTTATTGTTATTTTTGTCCCCAGAATTCAGTTTTGGCCAGTAATGAGATCTGTCATCTTCACTTCATAGCAGGATCAGACTTGCCATTAGCAATGACATTCAGCATGTGTCATGCTATAGATCCCTTCACTGATCAATCACCCTCATTTCTACTCAACACTGTGAATCGACAACAACATACAGATATGTCACTCAGGGAAACGAGGTTGTGAATTGGTTGAGTTTTTCTATAGTACACAGTGCTTTGCTTGCCAGCATTTATTACTCCCATTTCTTGGGCAGCTCTCATATACTTTTTTAAAGTATATGAGTATTGCCTGCCCCACAGGTGTGTGTGAGATCCTTGCATCTCCGCGGACCCAATTAGCCCCAGGGAACAGCCAGAACGTCCATCAATGGGAACTGAGGCAAACGGCCTTGGCACCACCCTGGACCCCTTGGGCCCTGTGCTTCTGGGAATGATTGCAGCCTCCCCCACAGGTGTGTGTGTGATCCTTGCATTTCCGTGGACCCAATCAGCCCCCGGGAACAGGCCAGAACCCTACACCCACATCCCAAAACTCAAAACCGCATGGACGCTAGTGCGTCCTCGCGATCCTCTTACTATCTATCTTGCATGAGATACCAGTGAACCTTTGTTCCTACACTCCTTGCCACCCACCCAAACTCTGCAAACAGACCAGACACCTACTAACTGTACTATCTAGTCACCAAAGAACTCACATTTGCAACCTACATAGTCATAATGGTAAAGCAGCGCAAAATTCCATCAAGCTCAGTGAGTGAAGTCACTAGTCCAGATGAGCCAGCAATACTGATGAGTTGTATAACCTCTCATATAAGGAATTTTGGAAAGAACTGTTAAGGATGCATAAGGAACTCAAAGAAGCAATGGAATGCAAAATCAATAAAATATAAGAGAACATGAGAGAAGAAGTGAGGAAAATGCAAATGGAAATGACAGATATTAAAAATGAGGTAAATGAAATGAAAAACACAGTGGAAGGCCACCATAGCAGAATAATAGCTACTGAAGAAAGAATTAGTGATCTTGAAGACGAGTTCCAAAGATTCGCTACACAACACCAGAAGATGGAAAAAAGACTCACAATTACCGAACAGACAAGAGATAATCGGGATGAAGCCAGAAGAAACAACATACGAATCATTGGGGTCCCAGAAGGGTAAGAAGAAAACCCTGATGAAGAAGAAACTATCAAAGCTATAATTGCTGAGAAGTTCCCGGAACTAAAGAGGCCTCAAGATCCAGCAGGCCCATAGGATACCAGCTAAAAGAAACCCCAACAAGAATACTCCAAGACACATATTAGAATGACAAAAACTATAGATAGAGATATAATACTGAAAGCAGCAAGATTCTAAAGAAGGAAATCACATACAAAGGAACATCCCTAAGATTTACAGCAGACTTCTCTGATGAAACACTCCGAGCCCGAAAACAATGGTGGGATATTGTGAAAAGGCTCAATGAACTGCAGGCCTCACCAAGAATTCTGTACCTGGCCAGACTCACATTCAGATATGAAGGAAAGATACACAACTTCATGGATAAGCAACAACTCAGGAACTTCATGGACTCAAAACCAACTTTAAAAAGGACAGAAGTGTCTGCTGTAATACGACCAAACCCAAAAGCACAACAAGCACAAACAGAAAGATGGCACAAAATCCGATGACAATAATCTCTCTCAATGTCAATGGTCTAAATGTACCAATTAAGAGACACAGAGTGACAAAATGGATTAAAAAAATTGAACCCAACATTATGCTGTCTACAAGAAACACATCTGAATAATCAGAACAAACACAGACTCAAAGTCAAAGGTTGGAAGACCATTCTCCATGCAAACAACTCCTCCAAAAAGGCTGGTGTGGCCATATTAGTATCACATAATATAGATTTCAGGCTGAAAAAGGTTAGCAGGGACAATGAAGGCCATTTCTTATTAATTGAGGGGTATGTACACCAGGAAGAAATTACACTACTAAACATATATGCACCCAATGAGGGGCCAGCAAAATACATAAAACAACTGCTAAGAGACCTCAAAGAAGACATTAATAGCAGCACAATAATAGTTGGAGACTTCAACACTGCTCTATCAACGATGGATAGATCAACAAGACTGAAACTCACCAAGGAAATATTGGCCCTGAAGGAAGAAATGGAAGAAAGAGAGCTAGTGGATATATATACAGGGCTTTTCATGCCAAAAAGCTGAATTTCTGGCATGAAAAAAAAATTTAGCATTAAAAAAATTTTTGGCATGACATTTTTCTCTAGCGCACATGGAACATTCTCCAAGATAGACCACAAGCTGAGCCACAAAGCATACCTCAATAAAATAAAAAAGATAGAAATTGTGTCAGCTATCTTTTCAGACCATGATGCACTGAAAATGGAAGTTAACGGTACACAGAAACAGGGAGTCAGATGTGTTTCTTGTAGACAGCAGAATGTTGGTTCAATTTTTTTAATCCATTTTGTCACTCTGTGTCTCTTAATTGGTGCATTTAGACCATTGACATTGAGAGAGATTATTGTTATCGGTTTTGTGCCATCTTGACTCCATTTGTGCCATCCAAATACCTGGAAACTGAACAGCTCACTGCTGAACAACAAATGGGTCATAGAAGAAATCAAACAGGAAATCCAAAGATTTCTGGAAACAAATGAAAATGAAGACACCAACTATAAGAACTTGTGGGACACGGCAAAAGCCGTGTTAAGAGCGACATTTATAGCTCTGCAAGCATTCATCAGGAAACAAGAAAGGGCCCACACAAATAACCTGACTACACAGCTGAAGACATTAGAAAAAGACCAACAAAAGGAGCCCAACCCAGGGAGAAAAAAAGGAAATAATAAAACTTAGAGAGGAAATCAATGAGTTGGAAATCAAAAAAAAACAATCCAAAAGATTAATGAAACCAAGAGCTGTTTTTTTTGAAAAAATAAACAAGATTGACAAACCATTGGCAAGACTTGTAAAGACAGGGAAAGAGAGAACCCAAATAAACAGAATCAGAAATAAAAATGGTGACATCACAACAGAAACCACAGAAATCCAAAAGATCATCAGAGATTACTTTGAGAGCCTGTATGCTGTGAAACACGAGAATCTATAAGAAATGGATAAATTCCTGAAGTCCTATAACCTCCCACAGCTGAAACAAGAAGACCTGCAATACCTGAATAAGCCTAATACCATCGAGGAAATTAAAACAGTAATTAAAAGTCTGCCCAAACACAAAAAAGCTCAGGTCCAGACGATTTCACTAGTGAACTCTATCAAACCTTAAAGGAGGACCTACTGCCAGTCCTTTTCAAGCTCTTCCAGGAAATAGAAGAAACAGAAACACTCCCAAACAGCTTCTATGAGGCACATATCACCCTGATACCCAAAGCAGGGAGAGACAACACAAAGAAAGAAAACTACAGATCAATATCCCTGATGAACACAGATGCTTAAATCTTCAACAAAATACTAGCAAACAAAATCCAAAGACTCATCAAGAAGATTATACATCATGACCAAGTAGGATTCATCCTGGGAATGCAAGGATGGTTCAACATCTGCAAGTAAATCAACATAATACATCATATTAACAAGAGAAAAAAATAAAAACCATATGATCCTATCAATAGACGCAGAGAAAGCATTTGACAAGATCCAGCAGCCGTTCATGATTGAAACCCTCCAGAAAATGGGAATTGAAGGGACTTTCCTCAAGATAGTTACAGCCACCTACCAAAAGCCCACAGCAAGCATCATTTTAAATGGGGAAAAGTTGAAAGCCTTCCCCCTGAGATCAGGGACAAGACAAGGTTTCCCACTCTCACCTCTTTTATTCAATATAGTACTGGAAGTACTTGCCATAGCAACCAGAGAAGAAAAGGACATCAAGGGCATCCAGATAGGCAAGGAAAGAAGTCAAGCTATCATTATTCGCAGATGACATGATATTATACCTAGAGAACCCTAAACTCTCTACCAAAAAACTCCTAGAAACAATAGATGCATATAGTAGAGCGGCAGGATACAAAATCAACACCCAAAAGTTGGTGGCTTTCCTATATACAAATAATGAAAGGGAAGAAAGGGATATTAAGGAAATGATTCCATTCACAATTGTGCCACAGAAAATCAAATACCTAGGAATCAACTTAACCAAGTGTAAAGGACCTGTAAAAGGAAAACTACAAGACACTGCTCCAAAGAAAAAAGAGTACACAAGGAAACGGAAACATATTCCCTGTTCATGGATGGGGAGAATCAGCATTGTCAAAATGGTAATACTCCCGAGAGCTCTGTACAGATTCAATGCAGTCCCTATAAGAATACCCATGACATTCTTCAAAGAAATTGACCAAACGCTCCTGAAATTTGTATGGAACAATAAACCCCCAAGAACAGCTAAAGCAATCCTCGGGAAAAAAAAGATGGGAGGAATCAACTTTTCCAACTTCAAACTGTACTACAAGGCAGTAGTAATTAAAACAGCATGGTATTGGAATAAAAACAGACCTGTGGACCTATGGAATAGATTGAGTATCCTGACACCCAATCTCAAACACATGATCATTTAATCTTTGATAAAGGTGCAAAGAGTCCAAAATGGAGTAAGGAATGCCTCTTCAACAAGTGGTGTTGGGAAAACTGGGCAGCGACATGTAAAAAAATGAATTTGGACCTGTGTCTAACACCATGCACAAAAATCAGATCAAAATGGATTAAAGATCTCAATAATCCAATATCAGACTTGTCTCCATAAAGTATATAGTAGAAAATATAGGAAAAACCCTCCACGACATTGAAGCTAAAGGCATCTTCAAAGGTGAAACATCACTAACAAAGCAACTAGAAGAAAAGATAAACATATGGGACTACATGAAACTAAAAAGCTTCTGCACCTCAAAAGAAAAAGTGACTAAGATACAAAGGCAGTCTATGGGAAAGAATATTCACCCAATACCCATCTGATAAGGGGTTAATATCCAGGATATATCAGGCACTGGTAGAACTTTACAAGAAGAAAACAAACAACCCCATCAAAAAATGGGGGAGAATAAATGAAAGGAAACTTCAGCAAGAAAGAAATTTGAATGGCCAAAAAACATACGAAAAAATGCTCATCATCACTAATCATCAGAGAGATGCAAATCAAAACAACGAGATATCATTTTACACCACAGAGACTGGCACATATTCAAAAGAGCAAGAACAACAAGTGCTGGCGTGGATGTGGGGAAAAGGGGGACACTCTTCCGTTGTTGGTGGGAATGCCAGCTGGTACAGCCTTTCTGGAAAACAATATGGACATTCCTCCAAAGACTAGAAATTGAACTCCCATTTGACCCAGCCATACCACTCCTGGGAATCTACTCTGGGAAGCCAAAAATACGCAGTGGAAACACCATCTCTACTTTTATGTTCATAGCAGCATTATTCACAACAGCCAGAATCTGGAAACAACCAGAGTGCCCGAGAATCGATGACTGGATAAAGAAGCTTTGGTACATCTTCACAATGGAATGCTATGCAGCTGTTAGGAAAAATGAAGTTATAAAATTTGCCTATAAATGGATGGACATGGAGAAGATTATGTTGAGTGAAACTAGCCAGAAGGAGAAAGACAGATACAGAATGACTGCATTTATTTTTATGACATAAATATATATGTACATATTATGATACCCATATCCAATGTCAAGTGACACATGTATCAGGAGGTCTTGTCAAAGGTGGAAATTATCACAAACGTGTGGGAGTCAGAGGCTAGGTAAGACAGAAAATGGAACAGTGTGCTAACAATTGTCGAGGGTACTAATGCCAACCTAGAACTGAGCATTAAATACAGGCAAAAAGATACACATGACAACCCTTTAATGTATGTTCTGTAGTCCATAGTCTGGAAGAGAAGGAAAAGAGAAAGAGAGAGAAAGGGAAAGAAATAAAGAACCTGCCATGGAGGAGGGCTGGGGGAGGGGGAGGGAACTGGGTAGTTGGTAGTGGGAGATGGGCACTGGTGGAGGGATGGGTGCTGGAACACTGTATGATCAAAACCCAAATATGAACTTTTTAATTGTATATCTTTGTAATTGTATATCTCACAGTGGTATAATAAAATACTTTTAAAAAAGTACATGAGTACTTACTTGCATCTCGATCCATTTCCTGAGGTGAATAACAAAACCATGAATTTATAATCCAAGACTTCTGAGTCAAATGTTCACTTCACTTGATCACTTGATCACTTGAATCCCGTTACTCATCGATTTGCTCGAGCGGGCGCCAGTAACATTTCCATTGGACCCTATCACGTGCCAATGTAGCCCAATGGCATCTGGTTGATTCAGGAATATGAAGAGCCTCAAACCGTTCCTTCAGGGTCTTAACAAGGAAGTCTGACCATCTTGTAGGTGGGCGGCCACGTGATCTTTTGACATCCCGTGGGATCCAGTCGGTAACGGCTCTAGTCCAGCGGTTGTCTCCAAATCGCATTACATGTCCAGCCCATCTGATTTTCGATGCCTTGGCAAACGAGACAGTGTCCCTGATTCTGGAATAGCGACGGAGGTCAGAACTCCGGATTCCTTCTCTCACTTGAGTGAGACGTGATATTCCAAGCATAGCTCTTTCGATGCCTCTCTGGGAGACCCGAATAGCATTCTCATCCTGCTTTCGTAGGGCCCAGGTCTCTGAGGCGTATGTTAATGCAGGGAGAACGGTGGAGTCGAAGAGATGTGCCCGGAGCCGGAGGTTCTTTGTCCTTTTAGCTATTTCTTTGATGCCTTTGAAGGCATTCCATGCCGCTCTCTTCCTCCTGCGCAGCTCAGGTTTTAGGTCATTCATCATGTTGACTTCTCGACCTAGGTACACATAACTGCTGCATTCAGAGATGTTTGTTCCATTGAGAGAGAATGGGGCCTCTGGAACTAGTTCATTTCTCATGAACATAGTTTTCTTCAGATTCAGCTGTAGACCTACCTTTCCACATTCTCGGTCAAAGTCAGCCAGCATTTGTGCCGCTTGGCTAATGTTTGGTGTTATTAGAACGATGTCATCAGCGAAGCAGAGGTGGTGTAGTTGCCGACCATCTATCTTCACTCCCATTCCTTCCCATTCTAATTGTCTCATGATGTTCTCGAGGGTGGCACTGAAGAGTTTTGGTGAGATGGTATCACCCTGTCGAACCCCTCTTTTGACATCAATGATCACTTCTTTGTAGAATGGTGAGATCCTGGTGGTGAATCCATAATACAGCTCACGAAGGATCTTGATGTATTGGGTTTGAACACCCTGTTTGACTAGGGCTTCGATGACTGCTTCAGTTTCCACAGAATCAAAGGCTTTCTGTAAATCAATGAACGTGAGACAGAGCGGCATCTTGTACTCCCTACAAACCTCAATGAGCTTGGTTACTGTGTGGATATGGTCGATTGTGCTGAATCCTTTCCGGAAACCTGCTTGCTCGCATGGTTGACCTTCATCTAGTGTTCTGCTAATCCTGTTCAGGATGACTCGTGTAAACAGCTTGTAGATGACAGACAACAGGCAGATGGGGCGATAGTTGCCGATGTCATGAATGTCTCCCTTCTTGAACAGTAGAACTGTCCTGCTGGTTTTCCATTGGGAGGGCACCTTGCGTTCGGACAGGTAGCGTGTGAAGAGCCGAGCTAGTGTATTGATGAGCACCGATGGCAGATTCTTCAGATGTTCGGGTCTGACTTTGTCTGGGCCTGGTGCTGTTCCCTTCTTTACCGATGAGATGGCATGTCTTATTTCAGAAGGGAGAACGTTGGGAATGACGTATCCATCCTGTGGAATTTGGTATGTGGGCAGGTGGATGTGGCTATCAAAAAGATTTGAGTAGAAGTCCTGGATAATCTTCTCCATTGCCTTTCTGGAAGATGTGATAGATCCATCAGGCGTCGGAGGGCAGTCATCTTGGTCTTATAGTTGGCGAAGGACAGGCGGGCAGTGCGAATACTTTTCCGGCTTCTGCTGCATCTTCCAGTATTTCTGCTCTTCTGTCTTTGAGGTCTGCTTTTATCGCTTCTCTGCACTGTTTAGCAAGCTTGGACGTTAACATTTGGTCTCCTGAGGCTCGCGCCTTGCCACGTTGGCGAATGAGCTCGAGAGTTTCTGAAGACAAGCGTCCTTTTGTGTTTTTCTCTCTCTCGGCATTCTTCGCACAATCATGGAGGTGCTGAACCAGTCGGTTGTATTCTTCATCGATGTCATCAATGATGGTATCTTCCCATGTTGCCGCAATGGTGCTAAAGAGTTCCCAGTTGGTGGTCGTTCTGGGAGTTCTCTTCTTAAACTTTGCAGCCTTTTCTCCCCTTCAGGGGAAGTAGAATTTTTGCACGAAGGAGACGGTGGTCCGATCCTGTCTGGAATTTGGGGACGACAGCAACATCGGTCAGACAAAACCGTCGATTGAAGATGATGTGGTCGATTTCATTGTGGAACTTATTTTCCTGAGTCAAATGTTAGATATCCTATATAGTGGGGGAAGCACTGTACTTAAAATCAAGGGCGAAATCTGGGTTTGATCTTAAGATTGTACCTTACATGATCAGTCCTGGTTTCTTTAGGAATGATTCCTTGTATGTTTGGGATTAAATAAAATTTTTTAAAACCTTTCCTGCCAACTACACAGGATTGTTATAAAATTAAAATTAGAGGATTTATAATGGATTCATTTGCAAGTGGAAGTCAGATGAAAATGCTAAAATCTGGCAAAAGAAATGACATTTGCTCAGCAAATACTCACCCTCACTTTGATAAATATCCTACTCCACATTCTATCTTTAAGACAAAATAAGGTTTGTCCTTTCTCCCTAAATGCTTTTATTACTTCACCAGCTCCTTTCTTGTGTATAAAAGAACCTAGACAATCATCAGCCAGAGAGAATTCCTTACAAATTACACAGTTATCCTCAGGTACACCCACTTCCGTCTAAGATCACCACATTGCAGTCAGGACAAGAATTTGGTCCAACATCAAGATGAAAAATAGCAGGGCCACTAAGATGCTGCCTTTGGTTAATTTAAAGGTGGAAAATGTGCAACGCTTCAGAATCATTTCCAGTAATGAGACATGCAAAGAAAGGAAAGTGTAAACCACTCTGAATGTCCCGAAGAAGAATTTGTTCTGCCATAATTTGGTGCACGGTGTACTTTCAGAGGACTTCTGAAAAGCCAATAAATCTAGACAGATTCCAAGTGTGTTCATTTTTAGATGATAGCAAAACCACTACAAATTTTGTCATCTTTCCAAAGTAAAAGAATATAGTACTCTTTAGGGGAAGATCTTTCTAATGACCCAGAACAGTTTCTACCATCTGATTGTAAGATCATTCCTCTATTATAGGGCTTCAAGTACAAGGCTATAGTCAAATAATATGTAGGGGTGAATGAAAATTTCAGAAAAAAAAGATGGGGGTGGCTGAATGGGTGGAAATAAGTCTAAACATTCTCTGAGGAGAAGACCGAAGAGCTGTTCTGTGGAGTAAACTTTTAGTGAACATTTATTAGGAATTCAGAGAAATTATGCAAGATGAGACTGTTTGGGTTGACCTTTCAATTTCTGGAACTGAGTAAAGTATTAAACATCCATTTTAAGATGCATATTAGAATTTGGGGTTTGAGTAGATAATTAAACAGCCTCTTATCTGAATCAAGAATTTGCTATTTCCAGACACACGGAAGAGCAGCTGCCAGCTCTCCCTGTGGCGACATCTCAAAGCCTGGTATACTGATGTACCAGGTATCCCATCACGATCTCGATCACGATCTTCCCGTTAATCATCTATTTGCTAGAGCGGGCACCAGTAATATCTCCATATGTCCTGTCTCATGCCAGTAGAGCAAAGGGCATCGGCTTGCTACAGGAACATAAAGAGCCTCAAACCATTATATTAGGTCATGGGAATGACCTAATATAATAGTTACTGTCATTTGGCATGTCAAATACAACACGAGCAGCTTGCTAGGCTTGCCGTCGGGGAGGCATATTATTTAAACACCTCCAAATAAAGCATTTATTGATGAACAGCGGCCGCCTGCGGCGCGCTTGAGCCGGGCTGTGATGGGCTGGTCGGCTGGGTGGAGTTCTGAAGAGAGGGAAGTCCGGATGTGGAAAATGGCGGCACCCATGGAGTGGGTAGGGGGGTCGTCTGGCTGGTTGTGAGGTTCTGTCGGGGTGGTGGGCCAAGGCTAGAACCCACCATGCCTCCCGACTGCCTCATGAACGGCTGGGCACAGGGAGAGCAAGGAACCGCTCTGCCCCATGTCTGAGTCTCTGGACCAGCATACTGGGCTGGATTGAGGAAGAAATTGCTGCAGGGTGGGTGTTGATGATCCGGGCTGTGATGGGCTGGTCGGCTGGGTGGAGTTCTGAAGAGAGGGAAGTCCGGATGTGGAAAATGGCGGCACCCATGGAGTGGGTGGGGGGGGGTCGTCTGGCTGGTTGTGAGGTTCTGGGCTGGATTGAGGAAGAAATTGCTGCAGGGTGGGTGTCGATGATCCAGGCTGTGATGGGCTGGTCGGCTGGGTGGAGTTCTGGGCTGGATTGAGGAAGAAATTGCTGCAGGGTGGGTGTTGATGATCCGGGCTGTGATGGGCTGGTCGGCTGGGTGGAGTTCTGGGCTGGATTGAGGAAGAAATTGCTGCAGGGTGGGTGTTGATGATCCGGGCTGTGATGGGCTGGTCGGCTGGGTGGAGTTCTGGGCTGGATTGAGGAAGAAATTGCTGCAGGGTGGGTGTCGATGATCCGGGCTGTGATGGGCTGGTCGGCTGGGTGGAGTTCTGGGCTGGATTGAGGAAGAAATTGCTGCAGGGTGGGTGTCGATGATCCGGGCTGTGATGGGCTGGTCGGCTGGGTGGAGTTCTGGGCTGGATTGAGGAAGAAATTAGCTGCAGGGTGGGTGTCGATGATCCGGGCTGTGATGGGCTGGTCGGCTGGGTGGAGTTCTGGGCTGGATTGAGGAAGAAATTGCTGCAGGGGTGGGTGTTGATGATCCGGGCTGTGATGGGCTGGTCGGCTGGGTGGAGTTCTGAAGAGAGGGAAGTCCGGATGTGGAAAATGGCGGCACCCATGGAGTGGGTGGGGGGGTCGCCTGGCTGGTTGTGAGGTTCTGTCGGGGTGGTGGGCCAAGGCTAGAACCCACCATGCCTCCGACTGCCTCATGAACGGCTGGGCACAGGGAGAGCAAGGAACCGCTCTGCCCCATGTCTGAGTCTCTGGACCAGCATACCTGGGCTGGATTGAGGAAGAAATTGCTGCAGGGGTGGGTGTCGATGATCCGGGCTGTGATGGGCTGGTCGGCTGGGTGGAGTTCTGAAGAGAGGGAAGTCCGGATGTGGAAAATGGCGGCACCCATGGAGTGGGTAGGGGGGTCGTCTGGCTGGTTGTGAGGTTCTGTCGGGGTGGTGGGCCAAGGCTAGAACCCACCATGCCTCCCGACTGTCTCATGAACGGCTGGGCACAGGGAGAGCAAGGAACCGCTCTGCCCCATGTCTGAGTCTCTGGACCAGCATACCTGGGCTGGATTGAGGAAGAAATTGCTGCAGGGTGGGTGTTGATGATCCGGGCTGTGATGGGCTGGTCGGCTGGGTGGAGTTCTGAAGAGAGGGAAGTCCGGATGTGGAAAATGGCGGCACCCATGGAGTGGGTAGGGGGGTCGTCTGGCTGGTTGTGAGGTTCTGTCGGGTGGTGGGCCAAGGCTAGAACCCACCATGCCTCCCGACTGCCTCATGAACGGCTGGGCACAGGGAGAGCAAGGAACCGCTCTGCCCCATGTCTGAGTCTCTGGACCAGCATACTGGGCTGGATTGAGGAAGAAATTGCTGCAGGGTGGGTGTTGATGATCCGGGCTGTGATGGGCTGGTCGGCTGGGTGGAGTTCTGAAGAGAGGGAAGTCCGGATGTGGAAAATGGCGGCACCCATGGAGTGGGTGGGGGGGGTCGTCTGGCTGGTTGTGAGGTTCTGGGCTGGATTGAGGAAGAAATTGCTGCAGGGTGGGTGTCGATGATCCAGGCTGTGATGGGCTGGTCGGCTGGGTGGAGTTCTGGGCTGGATTGAGGAAGAAATTGCTGCAGGGTGGGTGTTGATGATCCGGGCTGTGATGGGCTGGTCGGCTGGGTGGAGTTCTGGGCTGGATTGAGGAAGAAATTGCTGCAGGGTGGGTGTTGATGATCCGGGCTGTGATGGGCTGGTCGGCTGGGTGGAGTTCTGGGCTGGATTGAGGAAGAAATTGCTGCAGGGTGGGTGTCGATGATCCGGGCTGTGATGGGCTGGTCGGCTGGGTGGAGTTCTGGGCTGGATTGAGGAAGAAATTGCTGCAGGGTGGGTGTCGATGATCCGGGCTGTGATGGGCTGGTCGGCTGGGTGGAGTTCTGGGCTGGATTGAGGAAGAAATTGCTGCAGGGTGGGTGTCGATGATCCGGGCTGTGATGGGCTGGTCGGCTGGGTGGAGTTCTGGGCTGGATTGAGGAAGAAATTGCTGCAGGGTGGGTGTTGATGATCCGGGCTGTGATGGGCTGGTCGGCTGGGTGGAGTTCTGAAGAGAGGGAAGTCCGGATGTGGAAAATGGCGGCACCCATGGAGTGGGTGGGGGGGGGTCGTCTGGCTGGTTGTGAGGTTCTGTCGGGGTGGTGGGCCAAGGCTAGAACCCACCATGCCTCCCGACTGCCTCATGAACGGCTGGGCACAGGGAGAGCAAGGGAACCGCTCTGCCCCATGTCTGAGTCTCTGGACCAGCATACCTGGGCTGGATTGAGGAAGAAATTGCTGCAGGGTGGGTGTCGATGATCCGGGCTGTGATGGGCTGGTCGGCTGGGTGGAGTTCTGAAGAGAGGGAAGTCGGATGTGGAAAATGGCGGCACCCATGGAGTGGGTAGGGGGTCGTCTGGCTGGTTGTGAGGTTCTGTCGGGGTGGTGGGCCAAGGCTAGAACCCACCATGCCTCCCGACTGTCTCATGAACGGCTGGGCACAGGGAGAGCAAGGAACCGCTCTGCCCCATGTCTGAGTCTCTGGACCAGCATACCTGGGCTGGATTGAGGAAGAAATTGCTGCAGGGTGGGTGTTGATGATCCGGGCTGTGATGGGCTGGTCGGCTGGGTGGAGTTCTGAAGAGAGGGAAGTCCGGATGTGGAAAATGGCGGCACCCATGGAGTGGGTGGGGGGGTCGTCTGGCTGGTTGTGAGGTTCTGTCGGGGTGGTGGGCCAAGGCTAGAACCCACCATGCCTCCGACTGCCTCATGAACGGCTGGGCACAGGGAGAGCAAGGAACCGCTCTGCCCCATGTCTGAGTCTCTGGACCAGCATACTGGGCTGGATTGAGGAAGAAATTGCTGCAGGGTGGGTGTTGATGATCCGGGCTGTGATGGGCTGGTCGGCTGGGTGGAGTTCTGAAGAGGGGAAGTCCGGATGTGGAAAATGGCGGCACCCATGGAGTGGGTGGGGGGGTCGTCTGGCTGGTTGTGAGGTTCTGGGCTGGATTGAGGAAGAAATTGCTGCAGGGTGGGTGTCGATGATCCAGGCTGTGATGGGCTGGTCGGCTGGGTGGAGTTCTGGGCTGGATTGAGGAAGAAATTGCTGCAGGGTGGGTGTTGATGATCCGGGCTGTGATGGGCTGGTCGGCTGGGTGGAGTTCTGGGCTGGATTGAGGAAGAAATTGCTGCAGGGTGGGTGTCGATGATCCGGGCTGTGATGGGCTGGTCGGCTGGGTGGAGTTCTGGGCTGGATTGAGGGAAGAAATTGCTGCAGGGTGGGTGTCGATGATCCGGGCTGTGATGGGCTGGTCGGCTGGGTGGAGTTCTGGGCTGGATTGAGGAAGAAATTGCTGCAGGGTGGGTGTCGGTGATCCGGGCTGTGATGGGCTGGTCGGCTGGGTGGAGTTCTGGGCTGGATTGAGGAAGAAATTGCTGCAGGGTGGGTGTCGATGATCCGGGCTGTGATGGGCTGGTCGGCTGGGTGGAGTTCTGGGCTGGATTGAGGAAGAAATTGCTGCAGGGTGGGTGTTGATGATCCGGGCTGTGATGGGCTGGTCGGCTGGGTGGAGTTCTGAAGAGAGGGAAGTCCGGATGTGGAAAATGGCGGCACCCATGGAGTGGGTGGGGGGGTCGTCTGGCTGGTTGTGAGGTTCTGTCTGGGTGGTGGGCCAAGGCTAGAACCCACCATGCCTCCCGACTGCCTCATGAACGGCTGGGCTCAGGGAGAGCAAGGAACCGCTCTGCCCCATGTCTGAGTCTCTGGACCAGCATACCTGGGCTGGATTGAGGAAGAAATTGCTGCAGGGTGGGGTGTCGATGATCCGGGCTGTGATGGGCTGGTCGGCTGGGTGGAGTTCTGAAGAGAGGGAAGTCCGGATGTGGAAAATGGCGGCACCCATGGAGTGGGTAGGGGGCCGCCTGGCTGGTTGTGAGGTTCTGTCGGGGTGGTGGGCCAAGGCTAGAACCCACCATGCCTCCCGACTGCCTCATGAACGGCTGGGCACAGGGAGAGCAAGGAACCGCTCTGCCCCATGTCTGAGTCTCTGGACCAGCATACTGGGCTGGATTGAGGAAGAAATTGCTGCAGGGTGGGTGTTGATGATCCGGGCTGTGATGGGCTGGTCGGCTGGGTGGAGTTCTGAAGAGAGGGAAGTCCGGATGTGGAAAATGGCGGCACCCATGGAGTGGGTGGGGGGGTCGCCTGGCTGGTTGTGAGGTTCTGGGCTGGATTGAGGAAGAAATTGCTGCAGGGTGGGTGTCGATGATCCAGGCTGTGATGGGCTGGTCGGCTGGGTGGAGTTCTGGGCTGGATTGAGGAAGAAATTGCTGCAGGGTGGGTGTTGATGATCCGGGCTGTGATGGGCTGGTCGGCTGGGTGGAGTTCTGGGCTGGATTGAGGAAGAAATTGCTGCAGGGTGGGTGTTGATGATCCGGGCTGTGATGGGCTGGTCGGCTGGGTGGAGTTCTGGGCTGGATTGAGGAAGAAATTGCTGCAGGGTGGGTGTCGATGATCCGGGCTGTGATGGGCTGGTCGGCTGGGTGGAGTTCTGGGCTGGATTGAGGAAGAAATTGCTGCAGGGTGGGTGTCGATGATCCGGGCTGTGATGGGCTGGTCGGCTGGGTGGAGTTCTGGGCTGGATTGAGGAAGAAATTGCTGCAGGGTGGGTGTCGATGATCCGGGCTGTGATGGGCTGGTCGGCTGGGTGGAGTTCTGGGCTGGATTGAGGAAGAAATTGCTGCAGGGTGGGTGTTGATGATCCGGGCTGTGATGGGCTGGTCGGCTGGGTGGAGTTCTGAAGAGAGGGAAGTCCGGATGTGGAAAATGGCGGCACCCATGGAGTGGGTGGGGGGGGTCGCCTGGCTGGTTGTGAGGTTCTGTCGGGGTGGTGGGCCAAGGCTAGAACCCACCATGCCTCCCGACTGCCTCATGAACGGCTGGGCACAGGGAGAGCAAGGAACCGCTCTGCCCCATGTCTGAGTCTCTGGACCAGCATACCTGGGCTGGATTGAGGAAGAAATTGCTGCAGGGTGGGTGTCGATGATCCGGGCTGTGATGGGCTGGTCGGCTGGGTGGAGTTCTGAAGAGAGGGAAGTCCGGATGTGGAAAATGGCGGCACCCATGGAGTGGGTAGGGGGGGGGGTCGTCTGGCTGGTTGTGAGGTTCTGTCGGGGTGGTGGGCCAAGGCTAGAACCCACCATGCCTCCCGACTGTCTCATGAACGGCTGGGCACAGGGAGAGCAAGGAACCGCTCTGCCCCATGTCTGAGTCTCTGGACCAGCATACCTGGGCTGGATTGAGGAAGAAATTGCTGCAGGGTGGGTGTTGATGATCCGGGCTGTGATGGGCTGGTCGGCTGGGTGGAGTTCTGAAGAGAGGGAAGTCCGGATGTGGAAATGGCGGCACCCATGGAGTGGGTGGGGGGGGTCGCCTGGCTGGTTGTGAGGTTCTGTCCGGGTGGTGGGCCAAGGCTAGAACCCACCATGCCTCCCGACTGCCTCATGAACGGCTGGGCACAGGGAGAGCAAGGAACCGCTCTGCCCCATGTCTGAGTCTCTGGACCAGCATACTGGGCTGGATTGAGGAAGAAATTGCTGCAGGGTGGGTGTTGATGATCCGGGCTGTGATGGGCTGGTCGGCTGGGTGGAGTTCTGAAGAGAGGGAAGTCCGGATGTGGAAAATGGCGGCACCCATGGAGTGGGTGGGGGGGGGTCGTCTGGCTGGTTGTGAGGTTCTGGGCTGGATTGAGGAAGAAATTGCTGCAGGGTGGGTGTCGATGATCCAGGCTGTGATGGGCTGGTCGGCTGGGTGGAGTTCTGGGCTGGATTGAGGGAAGAAATTGCTGCAGGGTGGGTGTTGATGATCCGGGCTGTGATGGGCTGGTCGGCTGGGTGGAGTTCTGGGCTGGATTGAGGAAGAAATTGCTGCAGGGTGGGTGTCGATGATCCGGGCTGTGATGGGCTGGTCGGCTGGGTGGAGTTCTGGGCTGGATTGAGGAAGAAATTGCTGCAGGGTGGGTGTCGATGATCCGGGCTGTGATGGGCTGGTCGGCTGGGTGGAGTTCTGGGCTGGATTGAGGAAGAAATTGCTGCAGGGTGGGTGTCGATGATCCGGGCTGTGATGGGCTGGTCGGCTGGGTGGAGTTCTGGGCTGGATTGAGGAAGAAATTGCTGCAGGGTGGGTGTTGATGATCCGGGCTGTGATGGGCTGGTCGGCTGGGTGGAGTTCTGAAGAGAGGGAAGTCCGGATGTGGAAAATGGCGGCACCCATGGAGTGGGTGGGGGGGTCGTCTGGCTGGTTGTGAGGTTCTGTCGGGGTGGTGGGCCAAGGCTAGAACCCACCATGCCTCCCGACTGCCTCATGAACGGCTGGGCACAGGGAGAGCAAGGAACCGCTCTGCCCCATGTCTGAGTCTCTGGACCAGCATACCTGGGCTGGATTGAGGAAGAAATTGCTGCAGGGTGGGTGTCGATGATCCGGGCTGTGATGGGCTGGTCGGCTGGGTGGAGTTCTGAAGAGAGGGAAGTCCGGATGTGGAAAATGGCGGCACCCATGGAGTGGGTAGGGGGGTCGTCTGGCTGGTTGTGAGGTTCTGTCGGGGTGGTGGGCCAAGGCTAGAACCCACCATGCCTCCCGACTGTCTCATGAACGGCTGGGCACAGGGAGAGCAAGGAACCGCTCTGCCCCATGTCTGAGTCTCTGGACCAGCATACCTGGGCTGGATTGAGGAAGAAATTGCTGCAGGGTGGGTGTTGATGATCCGGGCTGTGATGGGCTGGTCGGCTGGGTGGAGTTCTGAAGAGAGGGAAGTCCGGATGTGGAAATGGCGGCACCCATGGAGTGGGTGGGGGGGGGGTCGTCTGGCTGGTTGTGAGGTTCTGTCGGGGTGGTGGGCCAAGGCTAGAACCCACCATGCCTCCCGACTGCCTCATGAACGGCTGGGCACAGGGAGAGCAAGGAACCGCTCTGCCCCATGTCTGAGTCTCTGGACCAGCATACTGGGCTGGATTGAGGAAGAAATTGCTGCAGGGTGGGTGTTGATGATCCGGGCTGTGATGGGCTGGTCGGCTGGGTGGAGTTCTGAAGAGAGGGAAGTCCGGATGTGGAAAATGGCGGCACCCATGGAGTGGGTGGGGGGGTCGTCTGGCTGGTTGTGAGGTTCTGGGCTGGATTGAGGAAGAAATTGCTGCAGGGTGGGTGTCGATGATCCAGGCTGTGATGGGCTGGTCGGCTGGGTGGAGTTCTGGGCTGGATTGAGGAAGAAATTGCTGCAGGGTGGGTGTTGATGATCCGGGCTGTGATGGGCTGGTCGGCTGGGTGGAGTTCTGGGCTGGATTGAGGAAGAAATTGCTGCAGGGTGGGTGTCGATGATCCGGGCTGTGATGGGCTGGTCGGCTGGGTGGAGTTCTGGGCTGGATTGAGGAAGAAATTGCTGCAGGGTGGGTGTCGATGATCCGGGCTGTGATGGGCTGGTCGGCTGGGTGGAGTTCTGGGCTGGATTGAGGAAGAAATTGCTGCAGGGTGGGTGTCGATGATCTGGGCTGTGATGGGCTGGTCGGCTGGGTGGAGTTCTGGGCTGGATTGAGGAAGAAATTGCTGCAGGGTGGGTGTTGATGATCCGGGCTGTGATGGGCTGGTCGGCTGGGTGGAGTTCTGAAGAGAGGGAAGTCCGGATGTGGAAAATGGCGGCACCCATGGAGTGGGTGGGGGGGTCGTCTGGCTGGTTGTGAGGTTCTGTCGGGGTGGTGGGCCAAGGCTAGAACCCACCATGCCTCCCGACTGCCTCATGAACGGCTGGGCACAGGGGAGAGCAAGGAACCGCTCTGCCCCATGTCTGAGTCTCTGGACCAGCATACCTGGGCTGGATTGAGGAAGAAATTGCTGCAGGGTGGGTGTCGATGATCCGGGCTGTGATGGGCTGGTCGGCTGGGTGGAGTTCTGAAGAGAGGGAAGTCCGGATGTGGAAAATGGCGGCACCCATGGAGTGGGTAGGGGGGTCGCCTGGCTGGTTGTGAGGTTCTGTCGGGGTGGTGGGCCAAGGCTAGAACCCACCATGCCTCCCGACTGTCTCATGAACGGCTGGGCACAGGGAGAGCAAGGAACCGCTCTGCCCCATGTCTGAGTCTCTGGACCAGCATACCTGGGCTGGATTGAGGAAGAAATTGCTGCAGGGTGGGTGTTGATGATCCGGGCTGTGATGGGCTGGTCGGCTGGGTGGAGTTCTGAAGAGAGGGAAGTCCGGATGTGGAAAATGGCGGCACCCATGGAGTGGGGGGGGGGTCGCCTGGCTGGTTGTGAGGTTCTGTCGGGGTGGTGGGCCAAGGCTAGAACCCACCATGCCTCCCGACTGCCTCATGAACGGCTGGGCACAGGGAGAGCAAGGAACCGCTCTGCCCCATGTCTGAGTCTCTGGACCAGCATACCTGGGCTGGATTGAGGAAGAAATTGCTGCAGGGTGGGTGTTGATGATCCGGGCTGTGATGGGCTAGTCGGCTGGGTGGAGTTCTGAAGAGAGGGAAGTCCGGATGTGGAAAATGGCGGCACCCATGGAGTGGGGGGTCGTCTGGCTGGTTGTGAGGTTCTGTCGGGGTGGTGGGCCAAGGCTAGAACCCACCATGCCTCCCGACTGCCTCATGAACGACTGGGCACAGGGAGAGCAAGGATCCCATCACATGTCACAGAATTAAGTATTGGGCATACATTCACAAGAGTGTGGGCATGATGTGTGGTCTGTGGGAACATAATGATAATTTCCTATATAGTGGTCTCAAATGTGGAACAATAGAGATTTAATAATCTCCACTGACTTTCCTCTAAGAATTAGCTTCAACAGCAATATAGAATAGATTATTCAGGGTATGCTTGAGACAGAGCCTGGCAAGCTACCCATGTCGTATTTGATATGCCAAAAACAGTAACAATAATAGACCTCATTCCCATCACCTGAATGAATGGTTTTAGGCTCTTCATGTTCCAGGAGCAAGCAGAGGCCCTTGGACTATACTAGCACACGACAGGCACAAATGGAGACGTTACTGGTGCCTGCTCGAGCAAATCAATGAACAATGGGAAGACAAGTGATACAAGTGATGCTTAGGACAGTCTCAAACAGAGATTGAGAAAAATTTGAAACAAGTGTTGCTATAGGTGCAGTGGTGGTGGGTCTGGGGTTCCTAGTAGAAACCCACTATGTTCTAGAAACTCAGAAAGTGAATGATAGAACAGAAATAGGCCAGACTCTCACATAACAACCCAGAAAAAAATGTCATGACTTTATCAATACCATTCCCATATATGGGCTGTAATGGTCAATATAATTAGTGGCGGCTAAGGGAGCAGGCATGGGGATGGGGAGGGTGAGTGGGAAATGAGGGTCTCTGGTAGTGGTGGACACACTAGTGGTAGGTTGGTGTTGAATAATGAATCTCTCTAACAACTGTATTGTGAAAAAACTTTGTACTTTGTAGATCATGGTGTTTAAATAAATAAAATAAATTTTAAAAAAGAATTTGCTATTTAGATACATAAGATCATTGCATAGGAACCTGGAAGGAATAATCCCTATACTCTATGAGCTGTGAACTCAAAACAAGAACCAATACAAAGGGGTTTCTCAGTGAGTATTGATCTTCTAATCATACACTCGTGTACAAATAAAGTACTGAAGTCAAGTTACTTATTTTCACATATTTAATGCCACTGTGGTCGGAAGAGGTGTTTTGTTTTTTGTTTCCCTTTTTGGGCCACACCCGGTGATGCTCAGGGGTTACTCCTGGCTCCAAATTCAGGAATTACTCCTGGCGGTGTTCAGGGGACCAGAGGGGATGCTGGAGATTGAACCCGGGTCAGCCATATGAAAGGCAAAAGCTCTGCCCTACTGTATTATCACTCTAGCCCCAATGCCACTGTGCTTTAATGGGGTAAGTGGTATGGTCAAAAACGGTACATAAAGCTCACACATTTTCCTCCTACGAAGATTTTAAAACAGTAAAAGAGAGTTTTGAAGACTTTTGTAGGTCTGAGAGGGAGACCAGCTGATAAAGACAGGGAGGGTTAATCCAGCCTAGAGGGATGGAGATGGAAGATGACATCCAGTTTTAAGGGGGACTGTGGTTTTAATAACAGACTGTGTGGATAGAAAGAGGAAGGCAAGGAATAGAAGAAGCCAGTGGAAAAGAAAGAATGAATAATGCAAATGATCGGAAAGTCCAGCAATGTATGGGTGAACCCTAATCTGAGCATGAGGCTGTTGGCCTTTATTTAAAAAACAATTCATCTCACTACCTAGTGATTTTACTATAGTTTTTTTTACCTTAAGGGATTTTCAATATTCTGAGTTAAGTGAAGATTCTGATGTGGAAGAGGGAGCGTTGCTATAGAGCATTTTAGAGAAGAGGCATGGTTGGCCTGGTAGATGAACTCAGCCAAAGCTTTTCTGGGAACTAAGAGAAACAAAGACTAAGTTTTAACAAGCAAAGTGGGCAGTGAGCTAGTTTGATTAGAGGGTTACACAGGATAGTACACTGAGGACATTGTATGAGCGCAATTTCAGTATTCTTTTAAAATGGCAAGCAAAGAATCTATCCGAGGGCTGAATTTTAGTTCAGGAAACATCAGGGAACAGGAGAGAGACAGAATAGGAATGCTAAACTGTTGCAGGACTCCTTTAAGGGCATTTGGCTCAAAACATTAGCACACTAAAGGGCCTAGGTGAGGTGCAGGGAGGGATTATCTAAGGACATTTAACACTCCCTGCTTTCCATAACAATGGGAGGAAGGCCTGAGTTGCATGGGTATAAACTAGCCGGTTTTCACTCTCCCACGCTTCTTTGGGGGCTGTGCTCGCTGTGAGCGGTCGCCCTGCTTGGAAGTGTTCTTCTCCTTTCCCAAAGCCTATACACGTGGTGGTCGCCATCTTGGCCTACACGTGGCTGGGGTTCTAGCCTGGAATCCTAAGCATCGGGTTTTTCCTTTTGCTGATTTGTATGCCTGAACCTGTGATAAGTAAAGTCTTTTAAAACCTCATCAGATCCCTGAGTGCTCATCCATTCCTCGCCGGCTTCGGAGGTAGAAGGGAACTTCGCTTCCCGGCACTGTCGGGGACCCTGGCGGAGCGCCCCGACATTTGGCGTCCCTTGTGTGGGCACCCACGAACATCGTCTGGTCTAATTATCATCGGACAGAGATCATCTGCCTCCGAACCGTGAGTAAAATGATGGATATCTCATGGTATAGATACATTGTATCTTTTATTGGCTCGGAACCATACATAGCCCAGTCTATAAAGTTCCTTTCTGAGAACTACTCTATCTTTTCACAAATCATCTGGGTCCTTGCGATTTTTAAACTGTACCTTTGCGTAAGGACAATGTTTAATAGAGAGAGGGAAGAAAGTAATAAACTGAATGCAATCTTAAGGGACGAGATTTACTCAGCGATTGAAGAAATAAGTGAGGATCATAAAGCTACAGGTAGACTGGTCTTAAAGCTTGAGGACAGAATTATTAAACAGAGTTTAAAATTTGAAAAGAAATTAGAAGAACAGGAAAGTAAAATTATTAACCAGATTTTAAAATTTGAGGAAAAATTAGAAGAACAGGATTTAAAATTCAAGGAAAAATTAGAAGAACAGGATTTAAAATTCAAAGAAAAATTAGAAGAACAGGAAAGTAAAATTATTAAACAGGATTTAAAATTTGAAGTAAAGTTTGAAGAGCAGAAGAAGGATATCGATAAAATCAGCATTATCTTAGAGGAAGAAATTGACAGACAGAGAGATAGAATAGATTGGCAGAAAGAGGAGTTTTGGAAGTTACACATAAGATTGAAAGAACAAAAGGAAGAAACATATAGGAAACTTGAAAACTTAAACCAAGAAATGGATGTGTTACGCAGGGAGATTTCTGATTTCATAACTTATCAATCAGGACCTAGCGCATACCCAATACTGAGGCGTGAACCAACTAAAAGCCGTTCACAAACACGCCCCAAAACTGTAGACTTGAAAAAAGGTGTATACATTCCCAGCAAAAAAATCTAAAAAGAATTCTAATGGGGCTGATAACCCAGAGGAGGCAAATTCCCAAGCTGAAAATCTCTCCAGAGTTAATACCCTCAATGGGGTAGATGTTCCTCTGCCAGATACTACAAGCTCTGATGAGGAAGAAGGGAAGAAACAGATTAGCTCGAGTCAAAGAGCAAAGCCCAGCAATCTTTCTCATGACCAATCTAAAGATAAAGTAAAACCGATTCATGAAGACTTAAAAATTGAGGCAATAACCCCGTTTAGGAAGGCTTGCGACAGGTTTGGAATATCAAGTCCTTATACTTTAAAATATTTAGCTGATTGGAGCGAAAGTAGTCAATGGGTATTGGGAGACTTTGAAACGGTAGCCGATACTTGTCTAAACAAATCACAGTACATGCAATGGCATATGTGGTATGCAGATGGGGTTAACCAGAATATTGACACTTTAAGAGAAAAGGAATCAGGCCATACTATAACTTTTGCCATGCTAAAAGGTGAAGGTGAATGGAAAAATAAAGCAAAACAAGCGACATTACCTGAACCTATTTTAAAATTCGTTCGGGAGACAGCATTAAAGGCGTGGGAAAGAGTAGGTTCCGACCCAGAATTTCTAGGTAGCTATACAAAAATTTACCAGGGTTGTGATGAACCATACTTTGATTTTGTTGGGAGATTATGTGAAACAATCCAAAGACAGGTTCAAGACCCAACCACTCAAGAAATCCTAAAACGAAACTTAGCATATGAGAATGCTAATCAAAAATGTCGAGCATTACTATATGGTATTAGGGAAAAGGATGACCTCATGGGGTATCTAAAGGCCTTTAGAAATGTCGGTTTAACCTCCCATAAAACACAGGATGATATAGAGGCTTATCCCATACAGCAGGAGGATCAGGAGAGGGATGAAATGTCAGACAGCTCTAGGGGGAGAAACAAGTCAGACAGCTCTAGGGGGAGAAACAATAAACTTCAAAGGATAAACAATAATCGAAGAAACTATTCTAATAATCGCAGCTCCACCCCTCGAAGGGCCCCACCTGGACCATGCTCAAGGTGCAGAAAAGGAAAACATTGGGCCAGAGACTGTCGGTCTTGGAGGCGAAGTCAGCCTCAGGCTTCATCTGGACAGATAACCTGCTTTAGCTGCAGAAAGAAGGGACACACCCGTAGAGATTGCCCATCTCCTAAAACTATCAATACAGGGCAACATTCTAATAATCCCTTTATAGGAAATGTTACATGGACCCCCTCCCAGGTTCCACAAGCTCCGCAGGCTCAAATAACATCTATTCCTCCCCTAATGCGGGAAACTGGGTGGGGGGCCAGCCCCAGGCCCAGCTGAATCCAGGGGCACTCTCCTTCATTCCACCTGCCCAGTATCCTCCGAATCAGAATCCACAGAATTACAGTCAATAAATGCTCTCTGGCCTACCCCATCAGGCAGTGACAGTCTCGACATTCTCTGCCCTAAGACTGTCACAATATACCCAAGTCAAGACCCCCTACATGCTAAAAACAGGGATAAAAGGACCTGCTCCCCAGGTAGTATGGGTTTAATTCAGGGGAGCGATTGGCTGAAATTTAAGGGAATTATGGTGCATTTCGGACTTCTGGATCCTGAATCTCATGGAGAGATAATACTGTCAATATCTGTGCCAACTAAATGGACTTTTAAAAAAGGGGAACCACTTGCTAAACTATTATTATTTTTTGAGGATCCGTGTAGTCAGTCCGAACACCCTACAGCTGGTGGCTTAAACAGTACCAACCATTCTGCCAACTTCATTGTTGGTTATGCAGCCACACAGAACCAAGCCCACCAGCCACCTGCTAACTATCTAGTTGGGTACACTGCCAGAATTTCTCAGGCCAAGCGGCCGGTTATACCCATTGAAATTTATAAAAGGAAATTCAAAGGCATGTTGGATACAGGGGCAGACATATCCATAATCTCCACCAAGTATTGGCCCTCTAACTGGGCCCTAAAGAAAGTGTCCCATAGCCTGAGCGGGGTAGGCAATATCTCCTCCTCTCTTCTCCGACAGAGTGCCAGGTGGCTGCCGTGTATTGGCCCTGAAGGGAATGTAGCCATGGTCCAGCCTTATATAGCCCCTATGCCTTTAACTTTATGGGGGTCGAGACATGCTGGAGCAGTGGGGGCAGTAATCCACATACCTCGTCCAATTCCCGTCGAGCACCAATTCCAGCTCTCCATAATAAGCCTAACACCGGGAGTAACCCTTTTTAATTGGGGCCGCTGTGGTTAAGCGCCCACTACCTATCCGTATTCAGTGGAAGTCTGACAAACCTATATGGACACCACAGTGGCCCCTCAATACCAAAAAGTTAGAGGCGCTAACAAATCTAGTGCAAGAACAGCTGAAATTAGGACATATTGAGGAAACGTTTTCAGAATGGAATTCTCCTGTTTTTGTAATACAGAAAAAATCAGGCAAATGGCATTTGCTGATTGACTTAAGGAATGTAAATTCTACTATGGTCCCCATGGGAGCCCTACAACCTGGGCTCCCCTCTCCAGCAGCTATTCCTAAGGATTGGCCGCTAATTATCATAGATTTAAAAGATTGCTTTTACAGCATACCTATCCACCCAGATGATCGGAAAAGGTTTGCATTTTCAGTCCCTTCCATTAATCATAAAGGTCCTTTACGTAGGTTTCAGTGGACAGTATTGCCCCAAGGAATGACTAATTCACCTACGATGTGTCAACACTTTGTTGATGAGGTTTTGCGACCCATTCGTGCTAAATTTCCTGGTGCATACATCATCCACTACATGGATGATATCCTGCTAGCTTGTGATAATTCCAGAGATCTCCATAATTTATATAATGATGTAATGACAGTTTTACCAGAGGCTGGCTTACAAGTAGCTCCGGAGAAAATCCAGATGCAGCCTCCATATGAATATTTGGGCTATGCTCTTGACCGCACTACAGTGCGTCCTCAAAAGATCTCCATTAGTCAGAAAAGGCTCAAAACCTTGAATGATTTTCAAAAACTGCTGGGGATATCAACTGGGTGCGCCCCTCCCTTGGTATTCCTAACTGTGAGCTCAGTAACCTGTTCCACACCCTTGAAGGTGATCCTGCTTTAAATAGCCCAAGGCAGCTAACTCCTAAAGCTCAGAAGGAATTAGATTTTTTCATGAATCGGCTTCAAAAATCTTACCTCTCCAGATTTAATCCCGGAGAAAAGGTATGGTTCTTGGTCTTCAACACTCCCGAGTCTCCAACTGCTGCTATAGCCCAATTATCTGGACCGTTAGAATGGGTTTACTTACATAACAAGCAGAATCGTACTGCTACACCTTACCTTGAGATGATAGCTAACCTTATAATTAAGGGAAGATCAAGAACCCAAGTATTACTTGGACATGATCCCCATGTAATTGTACTACCTGACCCTAAAAAAGAAATTGAAGCTGTTTTACCACTCAGTGAAATCCTTCAGAGAGCTTTAGCAGATTTTTCAGGAGAAATATCTTATCATTACCCAGCTGGAAAAACCTGGGAATTTCTGAAAAGGACACCTTTTATAATTTCCACCATTGTCCGCTCCTCTCCCATTCCTGATGCTCCAGTGTATTATATTGATGGCTCCTCATCAGGAAGGGGTGGAATTACAGGTCCTTCGTTGACCACTACTGTGCATACAAATTATAAATCTGCCCAACAAGTGGAACTCGCCACCCTGATACATTTACTATCCCATGTATCTGGCCCATGTAATGTGGTGAGTGATTCTGCATATGTAGTTGGTTTATTTCCTGGAATTGTCACTGCTTCTTTAAATGCCCATAATCCTATAATTCAGGAGCTGCTCCATAAACTACAAGATCTCCTCCGAAATAGAACATTCCCTATATACATCTCCCACATCCGTTCTCACAGCCGACTCCCGGGCCAATGGTTCGAGGAAACGAAGCAGCAGATCTCTTGGCAGCACCAGTATTTAAATCAGCTGAGGAAGAGCACCAGACTCTACATACAAATGCCCGCCGCCTTCATGTACACCATGGCATCCCATGGAGACAAGCTAGACAAATTGTCCGCAACTGTCCTGTCTGTGCTCTTTTACATTGTACATCTCATGTAGCAGGAGCAAATCCTCTAGGTTTACAGACAAACCAATTGTGGCAGATGGATATAACTCATACTAACTTATTTCCCAACAAACCTTTCCTTCATGTGGTCATCGATACATATTCCCGGTTCATATGGGCTGTTCCTATGACGTCTGAAAGAGCTAAATCTGTTTGTTCATTTTTACTCCAGTGCTTCTCCGTCATGGGTATTCCCCATACCATAAAAACAGATAATGGTCCTGCTTACACCAGCAAAACCTTCAAATCCTTTTTGCGAGGAATGGCAGATCAAACATATTACAGGAATTCCATATAATCCACAAGGACAAGGAATAGTTGAACGTGCCCACAGAACGCTTAAAACTCAGCTATTAAAGCAACGAAAAACAAGCATGCCTCCAATGGATTCTTTATCTTTAACATTATTCACCTTAAACTTCTTAAATATACCTCAAGGAGATCCCTATACCGCGGCTGAACGCCACTTTCAAGAAGATATTCAAACTCAAAAACAGTCAATTCACCTATCTGGGTGAAAATTGATGATAAATGGATTGCAGGTCACCTCCTCATTCGGGAAAGAGGCTATGCTTTCATTTCTACAGACGATAACGCTGCCAAGAAACTCTGGGTCCCTCTGCGACTTGTTAAGACTAGAATTCTCCAAGAATCAGAAAACAACTAATTCTTTCAATATAAAGTCTTAAATTTTAAATTGCAAGTTGCTGTTTAAACTTCCTGGATTGGTTCCTTTTAATAATGATCTTGTTTTGCAGTCTGTGATCATGGTTCATGTCTAATATCTTGCCTTACAGCCTAAATATTTTCTTTCTTACAAAAAAAAAGGGTGGAAAAATGGGTGGACTCTGATCACAGTGCTCATTACAAAAATGTTTGCTAAATCAATGAAAAATTGTTTTTCTAATGATTCTGTTCACAGGATGAGATATTCGAATCCAGTAAACCTGCGCTACAGTGCTCAATACTCCGAGACTCCTAAAACAGTGCTCGCTAAAAATTTAATAATTTGCAAAACTAATTTTTCCCAATGCTCTATTCACAGGAAAAGACACTTTCTCACCATCATTTGCCGGCTTTATATTTATGAAGCGCTTGACTCGTTACCATTTATCACCCTAAATGGGTCACATATACAGCTGTAAGATATTGATCTATCAAATGTATGTGTGCGTGTGTGTGCATGTGGTGGCCACCATTATGTTTGTGATTAATGTTGTGTCTATGTTATGTCTCAACTACTACCTTCTCAATTTCTGACCACTACAAACCTCTATTACATTCATCAACTCCACTGCTGATCCACTAGATTTATCAATTTTAAAATCATCAATTCTCATACTTATTTCCCTGCTCCACCCATGTTGGAGCTTCTTTATATTCTTCTCTCCATCCCAGACTTGGATCCCTACAAAGCCTTAAAATCTCTACTTGTGATTAACCTCGAAAAGTGTTTTTGTCTCGCCTAAGCTACAGGTACAGTTACCGGTACCAATGTTCCCTTGCTGAAGAAGCCCTGCAAGACGCCCACACCGATGTTCCAGACACCTGCTCCAGCGCTCAAGACTCCTGTTCCAGAGTTCAAGATATCACACCGATGTTCCGGACACCTGTTCCAGCACTCAAGACTCCTGTTCCAGAATTCGAGATACTTGTTCCAGTGTTCCTGAAACCCAATCCAGTGTTCCTGACAATTCAACGAGTTCCTGACCGCTGCTCTCCAGAGACTCATACTCATATGATCACCGCTATTGCTGTTCCAGAAGTAGCCCCACAGACTTTGTTCCAGACACCCGACTTTACATAAAATATAGCAAATTGACTCTCACAAATTATGGACAGTGCAAACTATAGTCCGTTATAATCAAACAGCTAAAAACACTTTATCTTGAACTTTGCTTTGGGTCCAAAAACAAGTTAGGATCCTAAAGTAACATGTATTATCATTTTGTAATTCGAATTGTTTTTTCTTATCTTAATTTTCTGTACATTACTAAATATTTCTTACCTTTTCAATTTTTATTAGTAAACTAATCAGGGGGAGTTGTTGCAGGACTCCTTTAAGGGCATTTGGCTCAAAACATTAGCACACTAAAGGGCCTAGGTGAGGTGCAGGGAGGGGATTATCTAAGGACATTTAACACTCCCTGCTTTCCATAACAATGGGAGGAAGGCCTGAGTTGCATGGGTATAAACTAGCCGGTTTTCACTCTCCCGCGCTTCTTTGGGGGCTGTGCTCGCTGTGAGCGGTCGCCCTGCTTGGAAGTGTTCTTCTCCTTTCCCAAAGCCTATACACGTGGTGGTCGCCATCTTGGCCTACACGTGGCTGGGGTTCTAGCCTGGAATCCTAAGCATCAGGGTTTTCCTTTTGCTGATTTGTATGCCTGAACCTGTGATAAGTAAAGTCTTTTAAAACCTCATCGGATCCCTGAGTGCTCATCCATTCCTCGCCGGCCCGGAGGCAGAAGGGAACTTCGCTTCCCGGCACTGTCGGGGACCCTGGCGGCGCGCCCCGACACTAAACATAGAAACAAAGAGCGAAGATTGGGTTTCAATCCTGTGCGGCTGTGTGGCACCAAGACGCAAGTCTTGGGACCAAGGACATTGAATTGAACTTGGCATTTTCAGTTTCTTTCCATGTGATCATGTGCAAGACAACTCTTATGCCTTTCCTTATGTACCAATAAAATATGATTTTACATAAAAATATTATATATGATAAAATACACCACATATGAATAAACTAATAGATTAATTAATTGACATGGACAGGATATTTTAAATGCAATGATACTAAAGATATGACAGAAGGAGGGGGAGGTAAGGAGAAGGGAAGGGAGGGGAGGGGAGAAGAGAGGAGGAGAGAGGAGAGGGGAGGACTGGGGAGGAGGGGGAGGAGAGGAGAGAGCCACATGTTATCTGCGTATAATCTAGGGGAACTGACAGGAAGCACTTCCAAAATGCCAGGAAAGGACTGTAGCAGCAGCATAGGTATCAGGAAACAGATTCTACATGCCACATTTGCTACACATACAATAAGATAACGATGTCTGTATTAGTCCTATTTTCAGAAGGATCTGCTAGTATACAGCAAGAAGAGTTTGCTTCTATTCTGCCTTTCCTGTTAAAGGCTCATTTAACAAACATCCAGAAACAGTGGCTAGGAAGACTGCACAGGTGAGTGACACTGGGGAGGAGGACCAGGGTATGTAAAGACCACGCTGATGCTTTGTGATCAGCAATCGGCCTCAAGGGTACGTGCAGCAGTAAAATATAAGTACCATAAAAGGTATCCAAGACGTAGTCCTGAATTGCCATCAACAAGATTATGATCCACTAAGAAAAAGACACGTGAGCATATGTTTGCAACTCAGCAGGAACACACTGCTATGAAGCACCACATACTTTTTTTCACAAGCACTGCTTCCAATCTTCCTACAGGGCAGATTAATTTCATTTTATTTTAAATTCCTACAAAATTTTAACCTCAACATAGATTATATGCAGTAAACTTCTATTCTTTTGAGATTAATAAAAAACCACTCAGAATAGTGTCATTGGAAGAGTAGGCAATAGTGAGTTGATCACTTGTATCACTTGTCTTCCCAATGTTCATCGATTCACTCGAGCAGGCGCCAGTAATGTCTCCATTCATTGGGAATGAGGTTCATTATTGTTACTGAATCATTTCACTATAATAAACTGACACACTTTGAGGCCCACTGCACAACTACCTATCCTCCTAGAAAACCCAAGGGAGCAATTAATCCTTTGACATAAGATATCAAGTGCTTTCCTTGGCTAATAATAGTACCACTTAAATGGCGGCTGGAGAGATGGTACAGCGGGTAAATCACTTGCCTTGCACATATCCAACGGCATCAATGCCTGGCATCTCATATGGTACCCTGAGTACCACCAGGAGTAATTCCTGATTGCAGAGTCAGGAGTAACCCCTGAGTATCACTGGATGTGACCCCAAAACAAAAAAGTCAATAAAAAGTAATAAAAGCACCCTTTAAAAAATGGCCATTAGTTTAAGCTTTTAACAGTACCCAGGAGCCAATCTACTTTTGTTCAAACAATAAACAGAAAGTATCAGTGATTATAGATTCTTGGAGTCAGAAGCTTATCATCACTAACATCTCGTTCAATTCAAGAATTTCCTATTCATATATCTAACAGACATAAACTTTCAAATTATTAAGAAGCATTGAATCAAGCATTTCATTATAGTGATGTGAATCTATGTTCACCTACTCCCACTTTAAGCTGTCATACACTAGACATACCATACCATATATAATTTTTTCCTCTAATTTCAAAAGTAAAGCATAAACAGGAATTAAAGTTCAAAAAAAAAAGAATATGTCTAATTCTTTTGAAAGAGTTTCATCACTAAGTCAAATGAATTGGATACCAGTATACAAAATAAACCAACAAATATGTGTAAAGATATGGAGTACTCAGAGCACAAAAAAGGAAAGTTTTTTAAAAGCTAAAAAAAATAGACTCATTAAATCATAGGTCACTAAGTGTGACATCTCTCCTTGGCAAAGATTAAGAACAAATATTACACAAACCAGCATTTCCTAAACTATGCTCTCATGACATGACTCCCATTGGCCTTTCTAGCATCTTCGGAGTCTTTTAGAAAACAGCTTAAGGAGTGTTACTATAGATAACTATAAACATCTCTAGGAAGTAATAAATAACGTAAACTACCAGAGGTTTACCAAGGACAATTCAGACCAAGACTTCATTTCCTTTTTGTAGAGAGTTGCTCGATGGGTAGATGTAAGAAATGCCCTAAAAGATGCTTTGGTTTTAGTAGTAGTTTCACTATCCCTATCACTATCTTCCCGTTAATCATCTATTTGCTAGAGCGGGCACCAGTAATATCTCCATATGTCCTGTCTCATGCTAGTAGAACCCAAAGGCATCTGCCTGCTCCAGGAACATAAAGAGCCTCAAACAATTATATTAGGTCACGGGAATGACCTAATATAAATGTTACTGGTATTTGGCATATCAAATACTACACGAGCAGCTTGCCAGGCTTGCCATGTGGGTGGCATACTGTTGTAGTCACCTCTAAATAAAGCATTTATTGCTAAACCGTGCGCGGCTGTGCGAGCCGGGCTGTGATAGTCTGGTCTGCTGGGTGGAGTTGTGACGAGAGGGAAGTCCAGATGTGGAAAATGGCGGGCCCCATGGAGTGGGGGAGGGTCGTCTGGCTTGTTGTGAGGTTCAGCTGCGGTGGCAGGCCAGGGCTAGAACCCGCCATGACTCCTGGGCGCCTCAGGAGCAGCTGGGCACAGGGAGAGCAAGTAGCAGCTCTGCCCCATGTCTGAGAGTCTCTGGTTCAGTATACCTGGGCTGGATTGAAAAAAAAACTGCTGCAGGGTGGCTGTCGATGATCCGGGCTGTGATAGTCTGGTCTGCTGGGTGGAGTTGTGACGAGAGGGAAGTCCGGATGTGGAAAATGGCGGGCCCCATGGAGTGGGGGAGGGTGGTCTGGCTTGTTGTGAGGCTCAGCTGGGGTGGCAGACCAGGGCTAGAACAGTTGTTAAACTGCCCTAAAGTAGTTTAACCAAATACAAACTGACCCAACTGAGACTAGGATTATTTGAATTTTTTAAAAATCTGAGATCCTGGGGCCGAAGTGATAGCACAGCGGGGAGGAGTTTGCCATGCATGCAGCTGACCTGGATTCGATCCCCAGCATCCCATATGGTCCCCTGAGCACCGCTAGAGAGAACTTCCTGAACAAAGAGCCAGGAGTAACCCCTGAGCATCGCTGGGTGTGATCCCAAAAAAAAACAAAAAAGCAAAACAAAATTTGAGATCCTTTGTCGAATTTTGGATATAATATCATCAAGTGATAAAGTTACCAGTTAAATGGAAAGACTGAATAAAGAATCCGAGGCAGGTGAGGGAGAGTCTATGTGGGAAGCTCTGGGAACAGATACTCCCACCAAAGCATCTTTAATTTACAGCTATTCACTTGCCTAATGTGCCAAGTACGGACAAGGCTCTTTGTTCTTTAGAGTCCATGAAGAACTCTTAAAGAATTTAAGACAGTCTTTGCCCCTTTATGCAAAATAATTTTTATATTTTGCTATACATATGTCCATTGCAATTATACCCTATATTCAATAATATCTAGTGAGTTTTGTCTGTACCTATGTCGTACAATTATATTTAAACAGTAGGAAAGAGTTCTATGATGGAGTCAGGATATACTATCAAAAGAGTCATACTTCTAAGAAAAATAAGTGGGGCTATCATGTCAAGCTAAAAAAAATTTGCGTCACAAAATAGGACACAATGTACCAAATGAAAAATAAAATCGCATCATGTTTCAAAATGACTTAGAATCCATATCGCTAAATAAACAGTCAAACGAACAAATAAAATCCACTTTGAATTGATCAGAGAAGGGACAGAGAACTACTACAGGGTTTAAGGTGATCAGAATGCCTGCAGCTGACCCCAGTTCATATCCTGCTACTGCGTGTCGTCACGTGAGCACCAGCAGAAACGATCACTAAGCAGAGAGCTAGAAGCAAGCCCTGGGCACTGCCAGGTGTTACTCAACCCCATACCTTCACCCCCCATAAAAAGATAAAAGAAGCAGAAGCTGAAAATGATTTTTTTCTAAAGATGACCAAAGGGTGCATGAAAAATTATTCAAGATCACTGATTAGGGAATTTCAAGTCAAAAAACACAATGAAGTATCACACCTATTAAAATTTGGCTATTATCAAAAATGTAAAAAAAAAATCAGTGAGGCTGTGGACAAAAGGGAACCCTTATGGAGCACTGGGGAATAAACTGGAGCAAGTACCACAGACAGCTTTATGAAGTTTCACTTCTGAGTACATAAAGGAAAAGGAAAAAAGCATTGATTTGAAAAGATACGGTCATATGCTAATTAACACGTGCAATATAAGACTTCGAGGTATATATAGTACATGGCCATGGGTAAGGCCTTATATACTGCCAACCCAAGTCCAATGCCCAGCACTCAGTAGAGTCCAGATGAACAAACAGAGAAGGATCTGAGAGTGCTCCAGGGTCCAACACAATGAATGAAGAACGCAGAATCCCTCTCAGAGGGCCTCACTAAAAAAGCCCCCAGTGAAGCCAGCCGCTTTACAGGGGGATGTGCCACAATGGACCGTGGAATTGAGTTCAGAGCTACGGAGGCTCCAGGGATGAGAGGTAGGGTGGGACAGGAACTATAAGCTCAGAACCCTGCACTGAGAAAATGAACTGGCGAGCCAAAAACTCTACACCACATTTAAATCTCTCACAAAACCTCAGTTCGTAGAAAGATATGAAGCCATATATGTAAGACAGTCACAGCTCTTAGGAAGTCCTGAGAAGCCCCTCTGCAAATCACCTCCAAACCTTATCAGAGCATAAAGGAGCCCAAGGACCAATTCCTCAGTGGCATCTGCCTTCACTAGTCTAAAATATAAAAGCCCGTTAGCCATCCCACATCTGACTGACTACAGGCAAGACAGACATTCTGCAGACAACGGGAGACATTCTACAGACTCAGGAAAGCTGTCAGCATGACTTTCCTTTAACTGCTCTACTGACCATTCAATGGAAACCCATATCTAGACAAAATTAGGCTAGAACAAGACATTCCCTAGGCAAACTTGAGCTTGATAATACAGAAAGCCAGGTGTAGACAAGTGCAAATATTCTAACTGCTACCAGGATTATTTGGGGTTACAGGAGCTCTAACACTGGACACCCTGATGTTAGAAAGATAGTGACACAATTTGCTTTAACCACAAATTCCCAGCAGCACTGTAACTGCCACAGATTCTATGTGACCACAAACTCCCAGCGGGCATCCAGGCTCACAAAATCTCAAAGCCACAAGCACTGATTTGATCTGGCAAGCAAAAGTACATTATTATGACTAGGGACAGCATGTATTCGTATTTCCAGCCCCAGCCCTCACACTGCACCATGAAAAATGAAGAAAATGAGGTTTTCACCCTTACTATGGATGGAGTCAAAAGCTCAGAAAGGTCCCCAATATGCCAGAACTTTCTAAACGTACTAGCAAGAACCCAATCAATGTTCAATGAAATTAAAAAATAAGTGGAAGATACTATCAATTAGCTCAGAGGATTTAAAAAAATTTTTTATTATACCATGTGAGATATACAATTACAAGAATGTTCATAACTGGGTCTCTGCCATACAGTGTTCCAGCACCCATCCCTTCACCAGTGCCAAATTCCCACCACCCATATCCCAATCACGTCCCACCACCCAAATTCTGCCTGCCCCTATTGCAGGCACACTTTACTTCTCTGTCTATCTCTTTGTCTATGTCCCTGTATTTCTCTCTCTCTTCTGTTACACTTTGTGGCTTCCCCTACAGACACTAACAATGTATGATGTCTCTATGTAAATATTCAATAGTGAGTTCTAGTGTGACATCATAATTCCTCATTCCCCATAACCTCTCCAGTTTGTTGCACCTAGAATGATCATTACAGTGTATAAATGAGAAAGATCCTAGGAAGGACCTGGTGCTAAAAACTGTTATAGTCTAAGATTGTCGTGCGATCGCAGAGTGGCCATGCACCAGCGCACATGTAGATCTGGAGTGTCTGTCTTCCGGGGTTGGCTGTGGTGGCTGGGAGCTAAGAGCCATGCCCACCAACTTGGAGTCTGAGGAATGGGTGGAGGGGCCCAAATTCCCGCCTCCAAGTCCAGCCAGTGTGGCCGCCTGCATGCTGAGCAAGCCCTAGGAGCTATGTAGGACACGGCCAGGGGCTGGCCGAGCCTTTTACCATTCCCCAGGAACTCCATGGGCTGCTCCACTTGAGGTTGAGCTGCACAGCTGTGGATCAGAGAATTAAAAAAAAAATAACTTATTTTTAAAAACAGGATAGAGCCTTTGAACTAAAAGACCCTTAACAGAATGGAAGCTGAAACTTGTATGAGCAATGTTGAGGATAAGGTACAGGGCACCAATAAAGGGAAAAATTTGGTAATAAAATATTAAAAAAATATGAAAATAACACGAGACTCATGAGGTAGCGTTAAGAGAAACAACATTCCTATCAAAGGGGATCCAGAAGAAGAAAGAGGACAAAATGGTGGTGGAAGACTCAGAGCCTAGAATTACCCCAGTCTCATGAGTGAGGCACGGATCCTTATCCAGGAAGCCCAAAGAGTTCCAAACAAAATAGATCCGAACAGAATACTGAGATGCGCTATAATCAAAATAACAAAAACTGAATACAGATAGTTCCTGAAAAGAGACAAGAAGCAGACTCAGAATCCCCATTAAAACTCACATCAGATTTCTCAAATGAAATTTTAAGTCAAGGGAATGGTGTCATATATACAAAAGTATTGAATAAAATGAACCTCCGAACCAAGAATCTTCTATCCTGCCAAGTTATCATTCAGATTTGCAGGAGTGATTAAAAAGAAAAAATTTCAAACAACAGCCAGAGACATTCATTGACTCTAAGCTAGTTCTGAAAGAAATGTGAAATGCTCTTCTATGAAAGACAAGGTACCCCACCCAGAACAAGGCAGATAAAATCATAAAATGTGAAATAAAAATAAATGAAAGGAACTCCTAGATGAACTCAAGAAGTACTTTTAAATATTTTTTCTTTTTCTTATCCTCCGCCCCACCTCCTGTAGCTGAGTATTTTAAATTTAAACAGAGAAATTCACTTAGAACTCGATGTAAAAAAATACATGATAATCTCAAAGCTCGAGATTTCCTAAAATTCCTAAGGGATTCTAACAACGGTGTGTGTTTGTGTGTGTGTGTGTGTGTGTGTGTGTGGGGGGGGTTGTGGGGGGCGGAATGACTGTTACACAAAATGAAAAATTCAAAGCTGCAAGTGGAGAAAAGGCAAATGGTAGCTTAACAAAAATAGCGATGCCCAAACTTGTTTCTGACAAAGTGAAAGTTCAAACCGAAGAAGGTAATAAGAGAAAGAGTGGACACAGTGTATTGATTAAGGAATTAATATGCCAAGAAAATTGAACTTTTCTCAACATCTTGATACCAAATGAAGGTGGAAGAAAAATACTTAACATACTAAGAGACCTGAGAAGAAACAGTGATGGCAACACAACAGAGAGAAATTTCAACATCACACTCTCATCACTGGACCAGAGAGGAAAAGCAGTAAGAAAACAATAATCCTTAGTGAGAATTGGAAGACCTGGGATCAATAAATCTGCTCAGGATTCATTACCCCTCAAAAGTCAATACACCTTTTTTTCCAGCACACATATACATTCTTTGGGAAACAAATACATGCTAAGGCACAAATTAAATGTACATAAAAGAAAAATAGAAACCAGATATTTTTTAAAATTGAGTAGAAATAGATAATACAACAATCAAGGAAAAAATATAGAAAAAAAAATCAATGAAACCAAGCTCTGGCTTTCTGGTTTTTGGGTTTTGTTTTGGATCACACCTAGTGATGCTCAGGGTACTCCTGGCTCTGCATTTAGGGATCTCTCCTGGCAGTGCTCAGGGAACCATATGGGATGCCAGGGATTTAACCAGGGTTGGCTATATGCAAAGAAAGTGATGTAACTGTTGTACTATCTCTCTGGCTCCACGTTTTATTTTTTTTTTGGGGGGTCACGCGGGGCGACACTCAGGGGTTATTCCTGGCTCTGCACTCAGGAATTACTCCTGGCGGTGCTCAGGGGACCATATGGGAAGCCAGGGATCAAACCCTGGTCAGTCGCGTGCAAGGCAAACGCCTTACCAGCTGTGCTATCACTCGCCCCTCCACTTTTTTTTTAAAGAATAAATAAAAAATATGCAGCGGAAACACCATCCCTACTTTTATGTTCATAGCAGCATTATTCACAATAGCCAGAATCTGGAAGCAATCAGAGTGCCTGAAAATCGATGACTGGATAAAGAAGCTTTGGTACATCTACACAATGGAATACTATGCAGCTGTTAGGAAAAATGAAGTTATAAAATTTTCCTATAAATGGATGGACATGGAGAAGATTATGTTGAGCAAAATTAGCCAGAAGGAGAGAGACAGATATAGAATGACTGCACTTATCTGCGTAACATAAATATATATGTACATATTATGATACCAATATCCAAGGTCAAGTGAAACATATATCAGGAGGTCTTGTCAAAGGTGGAAATTATCACAAACGTGTGGGAGTCAGAGGCTAGGTAAGACAGAAAATGGAACAGTGTGCTAACAATTGTCGAGAGTACTAATGCCAACCTAGAACTGAGCATTAGAGGCAAAAAGATACACATGACAACTCTTTAATGTATGTTCTGTAATCCATAGTCTGGAGGGAAAGGAAAAGAGAAAAGAGAGAGAAATGGAAAGAAATAAAGAACCGCCATGGAGGAGGGCTGGGGAGGGGGAGGGAACCAGGGATGTTGGTGGTGGGAGATGGGCACTGGTGGCGGGATGGGTGCTGGAACACTGTATGATCAAAACCCAAATATGAACTTTTTAATTGTATGTCTTTGTAATTATAAAAGTAAAAACTTAAAAAAAAGAACCTGCCATTTAGGCAGGCTATGGGAGGGGAGGGAATTGGGGACATTGGTGGTGGGAAATGGGCACTGGTGGAGGGTGGGTGCTGGAACACTATGTGACCGAAACCTCCAAACATGAACAACGTTGTAATTGTATATCTCACGGTGGTATAATAAAATGTTTAATTAAAAAATAATAAATAATATTGATATTTTGTGTGAGATACTATTGCAAAAGAAAACTAAAAAATCAGAAAGGAAAATGGAGAATAACAAATTCCTCAGAAACACAAAAGATCAAAGAGATTATCATAAATGACTTTAAGCTACTAGAGCATCTAGAAAAATTAGATGAATTTTTGGCATAATACAATCTTCCAAAACTGAATCAAGAGGAAATAAATCTTTTTTTTCTTTTTTTTGGTCACACCCGGCAATGCTTGGGGTTACTCCTGTCTCTGCACTCAGCAATTACTCCTAGTGGTACTCAGGCAACTGTATGGGATGCCGAAGATCAAACCCAGGTCGACCGTGTGCAAGGCAAATGCCCTACCAGCTGGACTATTGCTCGGCCCTGGAAATAAAAAACCTTGAACAGAAAATTACTTTTAAAGAAATTGAAGCAGTTTAAAAAAAAAAAAAAACCCACCACCCTCCCAAAAAAAACCAAGATCAGGAAGAATTTACTAGTGAGTTTTATCAAACCTTCAAGTAAACCTTTTTTTAATCCACCCTTTTAAAGCTCCTCCAGGAAACTAAAGAAATAGGAAACAGGAACTCTGCCTAACACCTTCTCTGAGCCAACATTAACCTACAAGCAAAAATAGATATTACTAACAAAGAAAACCATACACTAGTATAAATCTCTGATGAATATAGATGCACAGGTCATCAATACAATTTTAGGGACATATAACAAGATCCAGAAAGTTCATCCTAGGGATCAAGGATGGATAAGTACACAAAAGTCAATTAATGTCAGATACCATCCACAAAAGGACAGATAAAAACCACATATAAAAAATAATTTGAGGGGGTCAGAGTGATAGTATAGTAAGTTCTTGCCTTGCAAGCGCTGACCCAGGTTTGATCCCCGGCACTCCATATAGTCCCCCAAGATCACTAGCAGTGATCCCTGAGCATAGTCAGGAGTAAGCCCTCAGCACTGCCAGGTGTGGCCCTAAACAAACAAAACCAACAACAACAACAACAAATCATCTGATCACAGCAATAGATACAAAGAAAGTTTTTTTTACAAGATTAACGTTCATTAACAATAAAAAAAAATCCTAAATAAAACAGAGATAGAAGGAACATACCTCAATATGGTAAATATACCTACCTCAACGAGTCCACATCAAGCATCACCCTCAATCAAAAAAAAAAAATGAAAGCCTTTTTAAGTTCAGGCGCAAGGCAAGAGATGTCCACTTTCACCACTATTAGTTAATATAATACTGAAAGTTCTATCCATAGTAATTAACTTTTAAAGCTTAAAGGAATTCAAAATTGGAAGTCAAATTATCATTATTTGCAGATGGCATAATATACATAAAAATTCCTAAAGACTCTACCAAAAACTTTTTTTTTTTTTTTGCTTTTTTTGGTCACATCTGGCAATGCTCTGGGGTTTACTCCTGCCTCTGCACTCAGAACTTACTCTTGGTGGTGCTCGGGAACCAAACGGGATGCAGGGGTTCGAACTCAGGTATGCGCGTGCAAGGCAAATGCCCTATCTGCTGTGCTATAGCTCCAGCCCCACCAAAAACCTTTCTGAAGCAATAAATCACTACAGTAAAATAGCAGGCTACACAATTACCACGTAAATATCTGTTTTATTTCTATATGCAAAAAAAACAGTCTAGAAGAGGGACTGGAACAATAGTATATATAGTAGGCAGAGTGTTTGCCTTGAAAATGCAGCCAACCTGGGGTTCAATACCCATCATCCCATATGGTACCCTGAACACCACCAGGAGTAACTCATGACGGCAGAGCCAGTAGTAACCCCTAAGCATTGCCAAGTATGACCCAAACAGCAAAAAAAGTCTAAAAGAGAAAGAAAAAATGTTTTTTAAAATTACAATTGTGTCTGAACATGTCAAGTACATAAGAACCAATTTGCAAAAAGTAGACAAAAGACTTAGTCATCAGAAAACTACATATCACCATTAAAGAAAGAAAAGAAAACATAAGGAAATGCAGTAGTTTTGTTTTCAATCCGCCCAGGTATGCTGATCCAGAGACTCTCAGACATGGGGTAGAGCTGCTCCTTGCTCTCCTTGTGCCCAGCTGCTCACGAGGCGCCCGGGAGGCATGGCGAGTTCTAGCCCTGGCCTGCCACCCCAGCTGAGCCTCACAACAAGCCAGACGACCCCCCTACTCCATGGGGCCCGCCATTATCCACATCTGGACTTCCCTCTCATCACAACTCCAGCCAGCAGACCAGACTATCATAGCCCGATCATCGACACCCACCCTGCAGCAGTTTTTTTTTTCAATCCGGCCCAGGTATGCTGAACCAGAGACTCTCAGACATGGGGCAGAGCTGCTACTTGCTCTCCCTGTGCCCAGCTGCTCATGAGGCGCCCGGGAGACATGGCGGGTTCTAGCCCTGGCCTGCCACCCCAGCAGAGCCTCACAACAAGCCAGACGACCCCCCCCCCCAACTCCATGGGGGCCACCATTATCCACATCTGGACTTCCCTCTTGTCACAACTCCACCCAGCACCCAGACTATCACAGCCTGGCTCGCGTTGCTTCATCAATAATTGGTTCATCAATAATTGCTTTATTTAGAGGTGACTACAACAGTATGCCACCCGCACGGCAAGCCTAGCAAGCTGCTTGTGTCGTATTTGATACGCCAAATACCAGTAACATTTATATTAGGTCATTCCCATGACCTAATATAATGGTTTGAGACTCTTTATGTTCCTGGAGCAAGCAGATGCCTTTGGGTTCTACTAGCATGAGACAGGACATATGGAGATATTACTGGTGCCCGCTCTAGCAAATAGATGATTAATGGGAAGATAGTGATAGTGATAGTGAAGGAAATGGGAAACTATTTTCTGCTCTCAGACAAAAATTAACAGTTAAAAATGCAATCCTACCCAAAACATTATACATATTCAATACAATCCTTATCAAAATCCCAATGACATTTTTTCAAAGACATAGTATTAATACTACTAAATTTTGTATTGATTCACATATCAACCCCAAATATCCAAAACTATTCTGAAGATTATTAAAAAAAAAAAATGGGGCCGGAGCCCAGGTATAACATGTTGCTTTATACATGACTAACGTGGGTCTAATCCCGGCACTCTATCTTCCCCCCAAGCCTCCCAGGGCTGATCCTTGAGTAAAAAGTCAGAAGCCCTCAGCACTGCCAGGTGTGGCTCCGCCCACCCCCCCAAAAAGGGAGGCACTGCAGTCCTGGCTTTAAACTACATTATAAAGCTATATTATTAAAAACAAACAAAAAAAAAAAAACATTGTGTGGCACTGAAATAAAGGTCAACTCTTAGAACAAGGAAATAGACTTGAGAGCCCAGAGATAAACCCTCAAGCATATGACTCTGCCACAGGTCCATGAACTGGAGCAAGGTTCTTCTCAAAACTGAATAGCAACACGCAGAAAATGAAACCGGATCCATCTCTTACACCGTTCACAAAAGTTAACTCAACGTGAATTAAACACTTTGATATTAGAACATAATTGATAAAGCTGGGGGGGAGAACAGGCATAATTTTCTCTAGCGTATAAATGATATAGAAGTTTTCAATGATCCCTCCCCCTTCCTCTTTCCCTCAGAGCAGGCCTCGTTGGCATCTTCAACAAACATGGCCAAGATTAAGGTGCAAGACCTTCAAGGCAAGAATAAGGAGCTTCTCAAGCAGCCAGAGGACCCGAAGGTGGAGCTGTAGCAGCTGGCGCATCACCAAAGTGACATCCGAGCTCTCCAAGATCTGAGTTGTTCGCAAATCCATCACCCTTCTCGCCTTCATTAACCAGACTCAGAAAGAGAACCTCAGAAAATTTTACAAGGGCAAGAAGTACAAACCCCTCGATTAAAGGCCCAAGAAGACTCGTGCCATGTGCCACCGATTCAACAAGCATGAGGCGAGCCTGAAGACCAAGAAACAGCATCCAAAGGAGCGGCTATACCTGCTGCGCAAGTAAGCGGTGAAGGCCTGAGCAACAGTCACAATCAAGCACACTCACTAGCAAAAAATAAAAATAAGTTTTCAATGATTTGACTTTACCGGCAAAGAAAAGTAAAACAATGGGGCTGGAGCGATAGCCCAGCGGGTAGGGCGCTTGCCTTGCACGCGGCTGGCCTGTGCCGGCCTGGGTTCGATCCCGGCATCCCATATGGTCCCCCGAGCACACCACCAGGAGTAATTCCTGAGTTCATAGCCAGGAGTAACCCCTGAGCATCGCCAGGTGTGACCCAAAAAAGCAAAAAAAAAAAAAAAAAGAAAAAAAAAAAAAAAAAGAAAAGTAAAACAATAAACAAATGGGACTATATTAAACTAATTTCATAGCAAAATAAACAGGATATATGTGATTAAACAGGTATGCTGATCCAGAGACTCACAGGCATGGGGCAGAGCTGCTACCAGTTCTCCCTGTGCCCAGCTGCTCACGAGGCACCCAGGAGGGATGGCGGGTTCTAGCACTGGCCCGCCACTCCAGAAAAGCCTCGCAACAAGCCAGACGATCCCCCACTCCATGAGGGCCGCCATTTTCCACATCCAGACTTCCCTCTGGTCAGAACACCACCCAGCAGATGAGCCTATCACAGCCTGGCTCCAGCCACGCGGTTCATCAATAAATGCTGTATTTAGAGGTGACTACAAGAGTATGCCACCTGCACAACAAGCCCGGCAAGCTGCCCGTGTCGTATTTGATATGTCAAATACCAGTAACAATTATGTTAGGTCATTCCTATGATCTAATATAATGGTTTGAGACTCTATGTTCCTGGAGCAAGCAGATGCCCTTGGGCTCTACTAGCATGAGACAGGACATATGGAGATGTTACTGGTGCCCGCTCTAGCAAATCAATGATGAACAGGAAGACAGTGACAGTGACACTATACATCTAACAAAGGGCTGATATCTAAGTACACAGAATTCAACAACAAACTCAAAGAACTGAATCACAATTCACAATCAAATACATTTTAAAAATTGGAAGAGATGCTGAGAAGACATACAAATGGCCAACAGGGCTTATGAAAAGTGTTCATTGTTTTGGCCCATCCCCATTCATATCGGGCACCATATACTCCAAAAAACCAACGGAAGTGGTCCCCAAGCACCCCTCGTTATGCTGCCCCCCAACTCCAAGTAAAACAAGAAAAAGTATTCATCTCAATTTCCTACCAGGGAAATGCAAATTCAAATCAAAATGAGCTATCTCTTCATACCAATGGTCCAGAAACAATCCGTGCTGACTGGAATTCAGTGAAAAGGGAATCCTCATATACTGTCGGTGCAACTGTCGCCTGGTGCAACATCTGTGGAAAACAGTATGTAGGATTCTCAAAAATTTCAAAATAGAATTACCAGATGATCCAGCAATTTCATTCCTCGGAATCTACCCTATTCACTGGCAGGGGTACAAAAGTATTCATTTAAAAGGATATGTGCTCACCTATATCCATTGTAGCATTATTTACAACAACTTTGATCTAGAAACAACCCAACTGTCCAAAGACAAGACAAACTGGATACAGAAATCTGTGGCATATATATATAATGGAATACTAGTCAGCTATAAGGAAAGTTAAAATCCTATGATTTGCCACAAGTGTATGAAACTAGAGAGTCATGTTAACCAGAAGAAGTCCAAGGGAGAACAAATGCTGTATTTCACTCTTATGTGGTATATAAAGAAACAAAGAAAGGGAATAATGATATCAAATGAAAATCATCCCGTGTAACTAACAACAGAAATGATCCCTGAGTAAAGAGCCAGAAGTAAGCCCTCAGCACCGCCAGGAGTGGCTTCGTCCCAGAAAAAGGGAAGCACTGTAGTCCCGGCATTAAACTACATTAGACAGTTTAAATCACCAGTGAGAGAGATGGACAGACTCCTGTAAAAACACTCTTGTAAAAGCATGGAAAATATTTAAAATCTTAAAAATAAAATGGCATTTTCTCTGTTGTAACAACATAGACAAACTTGTGGGCCTCATTGAAAGCAAATTAAGTCAGAGAAACACGGATACCATACAGCCTCACTTACATGTTTATCTAAAACACAACAACAAAAAACCAAGTTCATAAATACAGAGAACAGATTATTGGTGGATGGAAAGGTGAAAAAATTGATCAAGTGGAACAAAAGATTCACTTTTCCAGTTATAAAATAAATAAGCTGTGGGGTTGTCATGCACAGCATGATAACTATAACTGATAACAGGTTGCATATAGGATTCTTGGCAAGAAAGTAAAATTTACAAGTTCTCATCTCAAGAGAAATATTTTGTTACTATGCATGGTGGCAGATGTTAACTAGTAATCATTTCCCTATATAAACAAATTCCAAATCATTACATGTATATCTAAAACTAATGTTATATAGTAACACTAAAAAGTAAAAACAAACAAACAAGCAAACAAAACCAAGAAGCCATGCCTGGACATTAGACTTGGATCTGAATCTAGCTCATGATTTTGGCTATATAACTTCAGGGCTGTTCACAAACTTTTCTAAACCTGTTTTCTCATCAATAAAATTGCATTGATAGCAAAAATACCTACTATGTATATACGTACCCTAAGTAATGGGGGAGGGAGTCAGTAAATGACCTTTCCTAGACCTCAGTCCTGAGTAAGAAACGCAACAAACTGTAGCTGCAACTCATTACCACCAATCTCAGGTGTTTCAATTAATTTTTAACCACGTTTATGTTCCACATTCCACTTTGAAGATCGCTCTCTTTGATATAAAAAGAGTAAAGCAAAACTGTTTGAGCAGCTCTGCTTTTCATCATGTTAACATTATTCCATCTGCCCCAAGCAATGAGCGTCGTCTTTACTTGTTCTTCTCGTTTTGAACATAGCTTTAAACCGTTCTTTCTGTTGTCCTAAGCTTTCTTTTCGGCCGCAGCTCAGTCTAAACTTGAACTTTGCAGATACTTTCTTACTTGTTCTAACACCACTCCTCTGAATTTGTTCTTAAGCATATGTGTATGTGTGCACGCGTGTGTGTTCTGGTTATTTTATTTTATTTTTTTGCTTTTTAGGTCACATCCAATGACGTACAGAGGTTGCTCCTGACTCTGCACTAAGGAATTACTCCTGGCGGGGCTTGGGGGACCATATGGGATGCCGAGGATGGAACCTGTTAGGTCAGGTTTGTGCAAAACAACCACCGTACCTGCTGGACTGTCACTCCAGCCCCTGTGCTTGTCTTTCAGCCTTCTGAATATGAGCTCTTCATAGGCAAGTCCATCAAAAAATGGTTCCTGTCCCTTTTCTTCCTTATCAAGAAAATGACGTATTTATTTATGCACAGAATTTTCCTTTCTTTTCTTCTTTCTTCGTTCTCTTTCCACTTTTCTTCTCAACTATTTTTCTCCTATCAAGTAGCTAGATGTTGAAAACTACCTACCCTTTCTCTAAAACCTAAAAATCAAACTTTTCCTAAAGTCAGCATTACCATTTGTTTCTGCCCCCAACTTTCCTTTCTTTTCTTTTTGCTTTTTTTTTTTGCTTTTTTTTGCTCACACCCGGCAATGCTCAGGGGTTACTCCTGGCTCATTGCTCAGGAATTACTCCTGGCAGTGCTCGGGGGCCATATGGGATGCCGGGGATCAAACTCAGGCCAGCACAGGCCGGCCATGTGCAAGGCAAACGCCCTACTCGCTGGTCTATCGCGCCGGCCCCTGGTTCTGCCCAACTTTCCTTTCTTTTCGGCTACAACACTAGCATGGCTCCTCCCTCTCGGGACGTTAGATTTCAATAAGCAGTTTTTTTAGTTGGCCTGAGTTAAATTAAGATTAGTTCTTCCATCTCATTATTTCCTCAACCTGTGGTTTTAAACAAGAAAATGACAAAACGTTTTTTGCTTTCCATGTACTAAAGTGTCTATCAGACATGGAGGAAGTTAAGTTCCTTATCAAGGACTTGATCTTGGCTTGTGGCAATTCTGACATTTGAGTCAATCTAAGTTCAGGCAGTATTATCAATCAGAAAAGTCAGACTTTTACTTGGGTGCAAAGGACCTAACATAGCTATTCAGGAAGAATTAAAATGGGTAGTTTCATGAGAGAGCAGAGAGCAGACTTTGCTTTGCACTTACTTGCCAAGTGGAAGGGGACAGGAGGAGCTCCAAGGTAGTTCTCAGGAGGCCCAGGGCTCCTCTTGGAATTCTCAGCCTAGGAAGTTCAATGCAAGGGCCTAAGTATGTGGTGTTGTTTGATTCTACAGTTCCAGGCATCACCCAAACCACCAAGGGACAAGAGGTGTTCGAGGGCGTCCAGAGTCACGCTGGGCCGACCCTGGTGGTACCTGGGGTCCTCTAGAATGTACCTAGAAGTACTCAGGGTATCTTGTGGTGCAGAAGGTGGAAGCAGGACCAGCCGCATACAAAACCTGCCTTCCGCCCCTGCGCTATCTCTCCTGCTCCCACAGTTACGGTTTACTGAACAGTGGCAATACCTTGATTCTTTTTTATTTGTTTTATTTATTTAGTTTTTGTTTCTATTTATCGTTCTTAACCGAGATATAACTGACAAGTAATCTCTTATATCCTTGAGCCTTTCTGTGAATTCATCTCTGTTTCCCAGAATACTAATACAAGAAGGAATTTCAATATAGGCCAAACTTGCTACTTTTTTTAAAAATTTTAAGAGAAGCAAACCAAACACTAAAATGAACCCAGACCAAACAAAAATACTAAAATAAATACAAACCAAACAAAAATTCAGTATGGCTATGTATTAGTGGTTAAATTTTAGTTAATACAAATAAATACAAACCAAACAAAAATTCAGTATGGCTATGTATTAGTGGTTAAATTTTAGTTAATACAAATAAATAATAATTTTAACCACCCTGTAGCTTAATCTTTCAAAATTCTTTAGGTGTTGAATAAGGGGAAATTCTATGAATCAGCTTGCTTTTCAATAACCAAATAAACATACTTAAGTACATTTCCAAAGGCATGATGTACCTTAAAAAAGAAAGGAAGCAATCTAAGCCTGATAAGTGTAACTGAGCTTAGTTACTTACTAGTTAACTACATGCCTTAGGCTAAGAATAGCAATACATATAAAAATATCCAACAGATGTTATTCAACTAGCACATATGTGCCAGAATTGTTCCCTTCCTATTTCCTCACACTCTGAATCATCCAACACATTTTTTCTGTCAATGCTAAAAATCTTTTAGCAGTTCAAAATAAAATAGAGGAAAAAAAATTATGTCTTGAAAAGATTTAAAACTGGATAATATTCCTGTTTACATCCTAATCAACCACAAAGACTGAAAGTTCTCTATCCATGGCATAACATATCTACTTTTCATTTTTCAATTTTAATTGTTTTGCCATGTTGGGATTAAACTCAAGGATTCACATGTGTGGAGTACATCCACTATCATTCAGTCATATCCCTGACCTATTCATGGAATATTTTTTATAATTTTTTATATTTTATTATACCACCGTGAGATATACAATTACAAAGATGTTTATGTTTGGGTTTTGGTTATACAGTGTTCCAGCACCCATCCCTCCACCAGTGCCCATTTCCCTCCCCCCTCCAATGTCCCCAATTCCCTCCCCTAACCAACCTCTATGGCAGGATGATGGCAGATTCTTTATCTCTTCTATCTTCTTTCTCTCCTCTCTCTATCTCCTCTCTCTCTCTCTCTCTCTCTCTCTCTCTCTCTCTCTCTCTCTCTCTCTCTCTCTCCTTCTCTTTACACCTTGTGGGTTGCAATACATACATGTAGAGGTTTTCATGTGTGTCATATTCTTAAATGAAATTCTGATATGACAAACATATCCAGGGTAGCAAAATAAATACAATAACAAGGAAAAAGATTTCTTGCTGATACAAAATAATTTTGCAATAAGGCAATATGGATCCACATATGTGCTATCCTAGGCTTCTCAGGACTCTGATAACCCCGTAGTCACCTCCTCAGAAACCACCTATAAAACCATTTACCAGCTCGGTGAAACCATGGGAACTACCCCATTCTTCCTGAAGCTGAAAAACTTGGATCCAAAAGTAATTAAGGCTTCGAATGATCCTGTCTGATCTAATTCATGCTATAGAGCTACCGTGATGGGAAATGAAAAGTAAAAAGGCTCTGGGAGCCACCATCAAAAGAAAAACTCAGATTTCACAGAAAGGGGAGTTGATGTAATATCCAGTGTTTACTGCAAGACTAAGCCACTTTTCCTTGAGCTAGGTTTTAGTGATTAACACATCTCAGAGGCCCTGTAAAATCCTAACATCCTTTTCAAACATTCTTATCATGTTTACTAGCAAACACATTCCAAAAGAACAGTCACTTCCACTATGCAACAAAAAGCTGAGCTGCTGAATTTACAACTGGCGACTTGCTCTTACTCACAAAGGAGACCATCAGGGTCCTTTGTGACCCGAGGTCTTCCTCCCCTTCTCTTGACTCAGCAGCTGAGCTCCGTTCCCTCTCACTGACCCTCCTTTTCCGAAGGGAAGCCTGGAGCACAGCAGGCATTTCTAGGTCAGCAAAAGAAACTCTGACTGCCTTCCAGGAGAACAGTACCTTCTGTGTACTCGAAGGATTAAACACGGACACAGAGGCAGTAATTCAGCGTCCTCCTGCTCATTCTCACCCTGACTGGGGCACTGCATTTATTGCCCCTTGTGGCCAGTCTTCTGAGAGAGAGGAAAGAAAAACCCACCTCTGTACTGGCGTCATCCGCCACCTGCCTCCGGTCGGTTGTACATTATCTTTCTGCCTGATCCACGTGTCCAGAATAATGACCACAACCTCATTATTTCCAAGCATTCTACCATCTCTTGTGTTTTCAACAGCTTGATTCACATAGACTTCACATACCAGAAAAGCCACCCATTTAAAATGTACGATTCAATGTTTTTATTTTTAATTTTCGGGTCATATCCGGTGATGCTCAGGAGTTATTCCTGGCTCTGTACTCAGAAATTACTCCCGGCTGTGCTCAGGGAACCATATAGGATGATGGGATCAAACCCGGTGAGCCCCGTGCTGACCCAGCAAACGCCCTACCCGCTGTACTATCACTCTGATTTAATGTTTTCTCTTTGTAGTATATACAAGTATAATAGTTTTGCCACTATCATGACAGCTTCCTTTTAGGACACTTTCATCATTCCAAAGAGAAGTCTAATACCTATTAGCAACCATTTCTTTAATCTCCTCTTCCCACCATCCCATACTACGCCCCATCCCTCTAATCCTAAGAATTAGCTAAATGTGTATACTTGCTATCTTTAGGGCCTTTCTATTTTGCACATTTCATATAAATGTGTGGTTGTTTAAAACTGCTACTTTTACTTAGCATAATACTTTCAAGGTTCATCCATGGTACAGCATATATTAATAATTCATTCCTTCTACTGTGCAGTGATAGTCCATAGTCCTGTATAGCCCATACTCTGTTTAGGCATTCAGTAGTGGGTGAAAGTTGGGTTGTTTCCACTTTGGGGCTGGTATGAATAATACTACTATGTAGAAGGTTTGGTATGATTGCTTGCTTTTATTTCTCTTGGCCAACAGTATTTTCAAGCAGAGATTCTCTTCACCTTTTCTGTGGAGTTAAGTCTAGGATCATTTTCTTCCTCTTTTTACCTTTTTTTTTGCCATACCAGCAATATTTAGGTTTTTCTCCTGGCTCTGTGCTCAAGGAACACTCCTAGCAGATCTTAGAGGATCATAAACAAAGTTGGGGACTGAACCTGGGTCAACTTTGTTCAAGGCAAGTGACTTCCTGGCTGTATTATTTCTACATCACTCATTATAATTTTTTGTAATTACCTAGGCAAAAGACTTCACGTAGGGTCAGAGAGATAGTACAGTGGATAAGGTATTTTACTTGCATTATAATCACACCTGGTACAATCCCCAGCATCCCATAGGGCTCTTCCAGCACTGTCAGGGGTTAATTCTGAGTACAGAGACAGAAGTAAACCCTAAGCATTGCTAAGTATGACCCCAAAAAAGAAACAAACAAAAAACCTCTGTGGAGTAGCAGTGAGAAGTAAATTACTATGTTGATTTTTGTTTGTTATTGTTTTTGTTTGTTTTGGGGGCCACACCTAGCAATGCTCAGGGAGTTACTCAGGAGTTACTGCTGGCTGTGTACAGGAGAGAGACCATATGAATGTCAAGGATGGAAACCAAGCTGGCTGCATATAAAAAGCAAGCACCCCACTTGCTCTACTATCTCTCCAGCCTGTCTATTGACTTTTCAAAAAGGAAGAACTACATATAGGAGATAGTACAATGGTTAGGGTGTTTGCTCTCAGCACCTCACACAGAAAACACCCTTGTGTAGGACTGGGGGTAGTACAACACCCTCTGACTATGCGTTATTTGACAGACACAACTCAGCCCTCCCAAGAACTTCAGTGACAGTACTATTCTAATTTTCACATTTATTTTCTTTGAGTTCGAGAGAAGGAAAGTAACTTGGTAAAGATGACACAGACAAGATTTGGACCTATGAATCTCTAACTCCTAGCTTCATCTTTATTTTTATTTTTGGTGTTTTTGAAACATAATGGTGGTGTTTAGGGCTTATTCCTAGCTCTATACTCAGGGATCACTTCTGGCAAGGGCTTGAGGGAACCATATGGGAGCACTGGGGATTGAATCCAGGTTGGTGATGTGCAAGGCAAGTGCCCTACCCACTGTAGTATGGCTCTGCCCTCCAAAGTATATCCTGATTCTTTACAACAGTCCGACCTATCAAAGTCCCTCTCCCCCTCCCTTCTCCTGGGCACCTTTACCTGATAATAGCTGCTACAGGTGCTGCTTTTGCATAAACTTATACTGAGAAAACAATACAATACATGGTACATAGACTTGTCTAGAGAGCATAGACAAGGGACGGCAGGTCCTAGCTTTTGCTGCAATGAAGGATGGCCTCAGATCAGATACAATTAGCCTGGGAACAGAAGAAAAATAAAGCTCCCACCAAGACCAGATAATCAGAAATACCAAAACCACACTCTGGGAAATAATTAGGAGATAATGAAACCATTTTAGTTTTCCTTTAAAAAGAGTCAATCTGACATCATTAAGAGTGACATTTAAATGCTAATCAAAAAAAGCAATGTTCTCTAGTCTCTAGGCAAGTATTTGCATGTTAATTAATTCTAGGATAAGAAGACCAGCTTCCAATATGTAGTGTCAAAAGGAGACAGAGTCCTTTTGCAGAGAAAGAAAAAGCTGTGGCAGTTACATAATTAAATTACCTGGTTCCAAGAGTTTCCTATCTTAGCAATGCAAATTCATAGGGTGCCTTTCATGAAGTGCATTTTAATCAAAAAGCCAAAATATAAACTTCCACCACCAAAGCCCTTCTAACGCAATGTCCTCTTCGTGATCAAAATGGCTTTTACGTGAACAGTAGCTAATGAGCTCACAAAAAACTGTCAACATTGGTGACAGAAATCCAGTGCCTTAGAAGTCAATGTACTACAAACACTGAATTACAAAGAATCATTCCTTTAATCAACACATCTTCCTCTATAATATGCCAGGTACTATCCTGACCACTAGAAGAGGATGAATCAAATGAGTTCACGGCCCTCACAAGAGCATACAGATTAGGTTTAGCTCTCCACCATGCAGAGAAGGATCCTTGAGGCCATTAACACTTAATTATCTCTGTTCTGTTCGAAAAGGACTAAATACTTAACAAAGAGTGCAAAAAAGGACCCCTTCATCAGGGCAGCAATACCTGGGGTTTGCATTAACCTTGAACAAAGGCAGAACAAGGCCTAGAAAAGAAGCATTAGAATTTGCGCCAATAAAGAAAGAGACTGCAGCTCAGCAGCCAGGATAAAGTCCCAGGGCGTACAGAGGCAGTCAACCAACCAAATCAGATTATCCATCCCAATGGGCAATTCCAAAAGCAGTATATTGCTATAGATGACAACTGGGAGTCTATCAACTTCATTTTAATCAGGGGGAAAAAACCATGATATTTAAGGACATTGAGTATTCCTTCAGTACATTCCACCATCAAAAGACTGCACAGTTTTGACTACATCATGTGTGGCAAAAGACATAATGCAGAGGGAAAAAGAACAGGAAAACACAGCATGATACTGTCTATCACTAGGCTGGATCCTTATCTTCAGAATGACTAAGGATGTTGCAACACTATGCCTGAGACCCAATCATAAACAGCTTTGTGATGGTCCATCACGTGATGATTCAATAAAATAAAATTTTGAAAAATGACTCAGAAGGACTTGGAGTCAAAAGACCTCAAAGCTGGCCGAGTAATAGTAGAGTACTATTACTACCCAGAGCGCCTGCCATGCTACATGTAACCAACGGAGATTCAATCTCCAGCATCCCATAGCACCACAAAGCACCACCGGTGTCCCGAGCACCACCAGGAATAGTTCCTGAGTGCAGAACCAGGAGTAATCCCTGGGCATCGCCTGGTGTAACCCAAAAAGTAAAAAAAAAAAAAACCTCAAAGTTGACGAGAGTCTGAGTACTTTGGTTGGCTTAAACTGTCACTGTCGCAAACTTTGCTAGGAGTACTGATCCTGGACCCAGACATTTGCTAACTTCCTCTATCTAGACCAAGGCATTTCTGCTAAGATTATAGAGACCTACCCTTTACTAATTCACAAGAAAGGTGTTGAGAAATCCAGCACTTTCCACGCAAAGCAGTTTTCCAGTAATTTTTTTTCTTTAACCTGTGACACCAGTGCTTTTTCCTAAAGAATGTTAGAGAAAGATAAGGGATCAAAGAATGTTGGCAATAGGAAGAAAACTCTTTCTTTTTCTGGGCAAATAAATCTTGTAGAGCCTCCTCCTGTGAACAGTTCAAAAGGAAAAACATGAGGAAATGGGATATTTAAAACTCTGAGATGATTTTATTTGATTAAAATTCAAAAGACTAAGAAACCTTCCCTCCTGCTTGTCCTTTGTTAACTGAGAACACCAACATCCAACAAATTCACAAACCAGAAACTCCAGTTTTTCAAGTCTTCTTAGTCTCTTCCCCTCCTCAAGGCCATGCTCCCCACTCCCCAACATTTGGGCCCAGAGTGATAGTACAGCAGAGAGGGCATTTGCCTTGCATGTGATCCCCAGCATCTCATATTATCCCCCAAGACTGCCAGGTATAATTCCTGAATGCAGAGCCAAGGGTAACCCCGATCACTGCCAGGTGTGACCCCCAAAACAAAACAAACAGAATCTAGAAATTCTAGAATTTCCCGCCATCACACTACCTTGACTGGCTCTTCCATCACGCCTTCAGCTGCCTCTCCCTGCCTCTACCCTTGTCGCTTCAGAGTCACTGTGTCATTTTTCTTCTAGAAGCTAGCATGAGCCTTTGACTTTCCTTGGGGAGGAAGTACTCCCTGAAGGTGCTCAGGGGGCCTGGGGAGGGGAGGTCACTCCCAATGGTCCATTAGCCAATGCTTCAGTGCTAGGGTCTGAGTGCCAGGACTCCATGAAGCTCCAGGGATTCATCCAGCAGAGCACCAGGGAGGCTCCCAGACCCTGCAGTGCTCAGGAGCCCAGGTGGTGTCAAGGATCAAACCAGGGTCTGACTTTCTTTGGGAGAAGAGGCCCCTCCCAGGTACTACCATCCCAACAGTGAGCATCCTCGAGCCTTCAACCAATGTCTGACCCCCTGTTTGAAATAACCCTCAGGAAAAGAAAGTGCTAATCCCATAACCTGGGTTACTAGACCCTTCCAAATCTAAGCCATACAGATGGCCCCAGTGTTCTGGCCCTTCACACCATCCTTAAAGTGCCTGGGGATAGCGCGAGACACGGTCACTTCAGTCCCCAGGGTCACCCACAAGCACCACCGGGGTCCTGGTGTGATATTAGGGATTCCCAGCACCATGATGAGCATGACAACTGAACACTGTGCTCTGCTCCCAGGCCAAGAGTGTGAGCCCTGAGCAGTTCTACCACCCCGTGTGTGGGGGCGTCATGAAGAGACACCCACTGAGCATGTGTGCAAGCACAGCTGTGAGCAGCAGGGCACGGCCAACACTCCAAGCAGATGTGTGACCAGAGTGCGACCGCCCCCAGGCGAGCACCACAGCCAGGTTAAGTGCATGGCCCCGGTCAGCAGAGCAAGGACTACAGTCAAAGGAACAGAAGGGGGGAGAATTTCCCCAAATGGTCATTAGTTTACCCCTCTGGCTGCAGGAATGACAATGCGAACTTAAAGGATCAGGGCTGGCTTCTGTCGTTGAACAAGAAGGACACCAGTAAGTGGCAGCAGACACTGGGGAACATGCCAATGGTTGCAGAGCAAAAGCATCAACTGTTGTAACTTCCACTGTTCCTTCAAGGACCTGATGGGAGCCCCAGACACTGGATTCATATTCTAGGCAGGAAGCAAGCAGGGAAGGAGACTAGAGGCTGGGGCTTAGAAAAAGTAATAACAAAAAAACAGCCAAGAGTGCATTTGCTTTGGTCTAAACACTGCTCTAAGTACTCTGTATCCGTTTAAAGCTACGAGGTAGATAGCTTATCCTATTCCCAGGATTCAAATGTAGAGTCTCACTTCTTTAACTAGCTATATTCAGCCTCCCAGAAGTGGGAAAAAAAAAGAAAGAACGCCTCTGACTAGATGCCCTCCCTAGTCTCAGGCTGCAATTCAGGCACCCGGGTACCCACTACCCCACACGTCAAGGCTCAGATACTGGAAGGATGCTGGGGGAGGCGGGGTTCCCTTCTGGCCCCAGGTCAGACCATTAGAAGCACAGTCTGAGAGCACATGCATGCCACATGCATGCCACAACTGCCTGCCACCAAATGAATAGATAAGATAGATAGATAGATAGATAGATAGATAGATAGATAGATAGATAGATAGATAGATAGATAGATAGATAGATAGATAGATAGATAGATAGATAGATAGACAGACAGACAGACAGACAGATAGATCGATAGATAGACAGACAGACAGACAGATAGACAGATAGACAGACAGACAGACAGACAGACAGACAGGCAGGCAGGCAGGCAGGCAGGCAGGCAGACAGACAGACAGACAGACAGACAGACAGACAGACAGATAGACATGCATGGGGCGAACCAGCTGAAGAAAGCCTTCCCAATTGCATGCATAGTAGAAAACCATGGCTTTATTCAAAGGGAGATGCAAGTCAAAAAAAAGAAATTTCAAAAGCCTCCTGAAACATGCATTCAAAGTGTTCATCAGAAGTAGCTATTTGTTATTCATGAGACTCTCATCATTTCAGATAGAAAAACTCAAAGTGTGAGGGGAAAGTGATCCACATCTTAAACAAAAGCACACTGCCATGTGACTTACAGCCCTGGAACAGGAGCTGTGGATTTGACCTTTTCCTGCCAGCACTTTTTTTTAATAGAGAGGAAGAAAGCGCCCCCCACCCCCTTCCTCTCTTGGGTCACTCTAAGTTCACAGCAAGGGCTCAGAACTTTAAAAGGAGGAAATAACTGTGCTTAGCATTCTCCCCAGGACAAAAGTAAAGACTCCGGAAATCCAGCACCAACTGTTCCGGCAGTCTGGAGACGTGACCCAGAAGTGCAGAACCATGGCAGGCCCAGAAGGCAGCCAGACCTTGCCTGCACCTCCTGGTGGCTGAGGGGTCCTCAGCCCTGAGTCTCAGCTTCCTCTTCTTACCAGGAGGAAAGAGCCCGCGCTGGGGAGGTTGTGGAGTCTCAAGAGGTTCTAGCACAAAAGAACCAGCGCTGGAGACATTATCTACCCTTCCCCAGGCATTGGATAGCTGCTTCTCTCTAGCTACTATATAGCAGCAGGTGCGAGTGAGGGTCACAGGAGAAGTGCGGGAAAAACCCGGGTCGGTCACGCGCAAGGCAAAAAACGTCCTCCCGCTGGACTGTGCCTCCAGCCCCAAGGTATACGTTCTTTGCTACTGAGCCTTTAGGAAGGAATAAAGTTTAACAATAAAATGTTTTATCAAGTAAAATAATAAAAACTCGGGGCCAGAGAGCTAGTACAGTGGTCAGGGTGCTCACGTTGCATGGGCTTGAGCTGGGTTCAATCCCCAGCATCACACAGGGTCCCCTGAGACACCAGGAGTGAGCTCAGTGTCTCCGAGCCCAGAGTCAGAAGTAAGCCCTGAGCACGGTTGGGTGCAGCCCAAAACACAACAAAGAAAAGTGAAAAATAACAAGTATACATGTGAGAAAGTAATCCCTTCCATCTGGAAGAAGGACTCAAACGGAAATGAGTGACAGCTTTGCTTCTGGAAGGAGGAAGTGGAGCAATGAGGAACGGCGACAGAAAAGGTTTTCACTAGGCATGTCAGCAGTTTACGGCAGAGCCTGGCAAGCTACCCGTGTCGTATTTGACATGCCAAATACCAGTAACAATTATGGACCTTAATCCCATGACTTGATGGAATGGTTTGAGGCTCTTTATGTTCCTGGAGCAGGCAGATGCCCTTGGGCTATCTCGCATGTGACAGGACATATTGAGATGTTACTGGTGCCTGCTGGAGCTAATCGATGATTTATGGGAAGACAGTGATACAGTGATGCAATGATGTCAGCAGTTTGAAATTAAGTAAAATTTAAACAACTGGTAGAAAACACTAATATGTGTCTATATACAGTGTGCGTATCATTTAAAGTACAGCTCAACTACTGTCTTACCACTCTTTTTGGTCTGGAGGCCACATCCCGTGGTACTTGGACTATTCTTGGCAGGCCTCAAGAAATACATAGTGCTGACGTCAGCTCCAACCTGAGGCTCCCCAGGCACCGCCTGCAGGCCTGATCTCTGGGCCATCTCCCCAGCTCCTTCCATTCCCGCCCTCTGCTTAACAATCTTCACCCACCAATGGCCCACAGACCTTACTGACCCCTGGCCTTTGCTATCTTCTTCCTTCCCTTTCCAAAGGTCCACTGCGCTCACTCCATTATTTAGTTCCAATCATACCAAGTCTGTTTCAAGAAGTTTTAAGTCAGGCATCTCTCTCCAATAGACTGTAAATGTCTTATAGGCAATGAGCTGCTTTCTGATTCTTTATTGCCCTCACCTTTACCCCCAAAATGATGGCAGCCAATTCTTTCTGATTCACTTTCCTGGCCTATGTATCACTGCAATTGAACACAGTATCTGTCAGTTACACTCCTCAGCACCTATCACCACCACAGAAGCCAGCCGAGGCAGACAGCCACTGTAAATAAAGACAAGGATCCTTTCTTGAGTTCAGAACAGGCTTCAGGTGATTAACCTTTTCAAATGTATTATAAGCCATACTGGGCTTTTACTTTCTGCTGAGTTGGACCTTTTTGTTGCTTTAGGATTTTTCTGCAGTCGAATACTATTTGCTTTGATGTTGGAGAAGAGCAACAAAGCACAAGAGACGGCGGGAAAGCAAAGCTCATCCTCCACAACTCTCTGACTTCACTTTCTGAAAGCTCTGTGTCGGGGCTGTGGCCAGTTGCCCCCAGCACGCATGAGGGAGACCTGGATCTTGCCAGACTACAACCCTGGGAAAAGGAGAGGGAAGGACTTGGGAGAAGCTTCTGCCTTGCAGCTGCTGCAAAAGGAAAGACACCAACGAAGCAAGGGGTTCTGGAGAGCAGTTCCCGTTTACTGAGCACGGCTGAGCCTTTTATACAGTTCTTGGGTAGAGCGGATACAAGCACAAGTCGCGCAGCACCTGCAAACTCCTGGGCCATAGAGTAACAGCCCCTGCAAACTCCAGGGCCACTGCCATTGCAGTAGGGTAACAATTATATATTCCTGTGGTCAGAAGACCAGGCACATTCTGCCTTAGCTTAGGGGCACGCCTTCCTGTATACACAGATGTTTTCACACCGATGTACTTGGGCTTTATGGCCCCAAGAACAGGGCCCATTTCTGGGTCCTGCCCTTAGGCCTTATGGTGGGAGAGTGCCAGGCCCCAAGACTAGCTGCTTAGAGCCCAACAGTCTGTATTTGTCTGTCTCTGTCTCTGTCTTCTCTCTCTGTCCACCCCCTCTCTCTCCTCTATTAAAGCAGGCTAAGAATCGTTCTCATAAGTCGAAAGAAACCTGTCAGAGCCCAAGGTAAACTGAATGATGAAGAATTGAAGTTGTTAAAAACACTGAGAATTCCCCTTTTGCTCCTCTTTATCACAAAGTAAAACTAGGGATCACAAGGTCAATTGGGCCCGTGAGTAAAGGAATTTTGCAAAGAATAGAAGAAGCCATACTGGGCAATACAACCTATGAATTAAGAAAAGAACTGAGAAACACTGGTACTGCAATTTGCATTTCTCATCTTCTGGCAACTTCATTCCTAGTGCTCACTTTGACTGAGGGCATCAAACTAAAGTGTAAGATGAAACGTTGGCAATCATAACAATTTCTCTGGGAACAATCTGTCTGATGCCATCAATGCATGGGCCACCAGTGATATAAACCAGCATCACTGTGTTAAGGAGTGGTTGGCAGTCAAGTGTGTCCCATGACCTGAATCTCATAAGAACACAGGTGCTTGCTGACTGGACCCGTTCTCTCTCCCTGGCCAACCCTGCATGCCCATCATCTGTTGTCCTAGGCTCAACTAAAGACCATCTACCCACACTTCTGTTCAGACTCCAAAACTTAGAACCATCCTTAAAGTCTCTCTTTGCTTTTCTCCTCACTTGCTACAGGCAATCAAGTCTCCAGTGAACCCTACTTCCCAGTACACTGAAGCTACCATCATCTCCTATCCAACTACAACCAGGATTCCCTGACCATTGTACTAGTGACGCTTCTTACCATCTCCTTCTGCGCATCTTAACTGCATGCCATACGCAGCCAAGAGGTCTTTCAAAGAATGACAATCTGATGTTCTCTTTACCCTCCAAATATTTCCCAGCCTCATGAGGATAAAACAAAACTCACACTAGAGCTGCCCTGGGGTACATTTTTTTTTTAAATGATGTGTCCTGGATCCCATCACAGAGATTCAGATTTTAAGGCTCTGCACTACGGCCTGGGCCAGCCCAAGGACCACAGTCCAGCCAGGCTGACAAAACTGCCCAGTATCATGGCCCAAGACCTTTTGCCTTAGTCACTGAACCCCACCAGAGTGGGCTCTCTCTCCTCTCTCTCTCTCCTCTCTCTCTCCTCTCTCTTCTCTCTCTCTCTCTTCTCTCTTCTCTCTCTCTGTCTCTCTCTGTCTCTCTCTGTCTCTCTCTCTGTCTCTCTCTGTCTCTCTCTGTCTCTCTCTCTCACCAGTTCCAAGCTCAAGCTCGCTACCTCCCTTGGCTGTGCAGGCACATGAGTTTGACCCAATCTTCCCTTGATCATCACTGCACGTCATTGAAGCTTAACTGTCACTTCCTTGGGGAAGTCTTTCCGACCTTGCAAAAGCTGCCCATCACTAGGCATTAAATCTATAAATCACCACTAAGGAAACTGGCAGAAAACAGGAGGCACACTGAGAACAGGGACCTGCTCACACTGACCCGGAAGAGAGAGCAAAAGTGCTTTGCACAGGGTTTGCTTGTCAGATGAGTAAAGGAGCAAAAGAACTATTCAAGGAGGACAGAGTTCGTGACTCACTGGTAAAGAGCAGGCCTTGCATGTGTGAGGTCCTAGGTTCAATCCTTGTCCCCGCCCACTTATCCCCACACACACACACACATCACTTGTATCACTTGTATCACTTGTCTTCCTGTTCTTCATCGATTTGCTCAATGAACCAATAACACCAATAACATCTCCATACATCTTGTCACATGCTAGTGTAGCCCAAAGGCATCTGCTCGCTCCAGAAACATAAAGAGCCTCAAACCATTCCTTTTAGGTCATGGGAAAGACACATATATTAAAATTTTTTTAAAAACCAAGACAAATGTTTTAATGTATGTTTTTTTATAATAGATTCGGCTCTGATTTAGCATATTGTGATTGGTAAAATATTAAATGTCAAACTACAGAGAAGTCCAGTTTATACAAAGAGCCTAAATAGTTCACCTTAATTTTCTAAAAATAAACAATGGGAGCTGTAAATCCAGCTAATTTTTTTCCACAAAAGGAAAGCAAGACCTACATTTCTCATTGCAAATGAGATTTTCTATGAGTCATATAATCAGTCTCACTCTGAAGTACCTTTTTCTTCAAATCTCTGCTTGTCTACAATTCAAGCAATATAAATTCCAAACACAGAGACAGAGACGGAGACACTGCCCAGACACAATGGCATCACGTTCATGACATATTTCCCAGCACTCTGCAGGCTGGAAGTTTCATGATGATTCCCATATTTCCGTCTGGCCCCCCAAATTTATTATCCATTAGGTACATCCATTAGGTTAGAAATTTTTAAATAAAGTTGCAACAAGAAATTCCCTTCCAATGACTTCCCACACCCCTGGAATAAACCTCAGCCTCGTGCTGACTCCGCTCTGGCTCTCACTCCCCCTCCACCAGGCCCCTCTGAGCACCCAGGACTCAGACCTTATCCCTCTACCCAAGACTCTGGGCTTTTCTTTTGTTGTGTTGTTATTGTTGCTGTTGTTCTGGCTGGGGGTGGAGGGGAGGAAGGGCACACCCTGTGGATGCTCAGGAATTACTTCTGGGTGCTCAAGGGACCATATGGGAGGCCAAGGATCAGCTCGAGAGCAGCCCAATGCAAGGCAAATGCCCTACCTGCTGTACTATCGGTCCAGCCCCAAGACTCTGGGCTTGCCCCAGCTCGTTTCCTCTCTTTCTGCAGTTGCCTCCCGAAATAGCCCCTCCTTAAAGAGACTTCCCAGACTCCACAGGGAAGGCAGCCTCCCCCCTACCCTCTGTCATTCCCAACAGGAACCATGTTTCCTTCACACCCTGGAATCTTTCCCCATGTACATGCTTGTGTCCTGTGTCTCCACCAGCCCATACCTACACTGCCTTGTGGGACACTGTCCCCTCAGCGCCTGGCAGGATGCCTTGAAGGGAGGGGGTATGAAGGAAGTGGGAATGAATCAATGAACAAACAGATGCAAAGGCCATAGGAGTGGCCCGCACACCTGGCTGTGGTGCTCAGCGTTTATTACTGTCCGTCACACAGGCCCACTAGTGGTTGCACTCTTAGTTAAGCTGAGCAACATGTTTTATTGTATTTCCTGTACATGCTTCCTGGGATCAGATTAAGTCAGGGCATCTGTGAATGTATTGCCATGGCCTTTTGCAGCTGGTTCAGAAAAGAGAAAGACATGGTTAAAAAGTTCTAGCCTTGGCTCTAGAAAGAGGTGGGAGCAATGAGGCAAAGGAAAACTTAAAACAAGATGCGGCCAGTCTCTGTGGGTGCTCACGGGAAGTGAAGACAGGCGCTGCAGTACTTATAAGTACTACTGCTCACCTGCCAAGGTCAAATTTCCAGGCCCCGGTGCTCAAGCACCTGTTTAGCTGTGGGGTTCATCAGGGCTCACACCTTTTTATGGTGCTTCCAAGAACTGGCTCCAGGGCAGCTGGAGATGACCTGGGACAAGCTACCAGGAGAGACAGGAGAGCTGCCAGGCGCAAACGGCAAAGCCGGTGACATGTGGAACATGTGCAAGACAAGTGCTCTGCGCCCAGGCAAAACTCCTCTGGGTCCACAAGATTTATTCTGAGTCTTTGCTTTCAGCACAGCATCATGTTAAGTTCAAAAAAGAACAAAAGAAAGGATCAGAAGAGAGGAAAGAAGGATGAAAGGGAAAGTAAATGAATGGGAAGGAAGAGTATCAGGAAATTCAAAGAAGAGGTTTAAGGAAGCAGGATAAGAAAAGAGAGAGATTTGGGCCCGGAGCATTAGTTCTACGGGAAGGGCATTTGCCTTGCACACAGCCAGCCAACCAAGATTTAATCGCCAGCACCTCAAATGGTCCCCGGAGCCAGTCTGGAGTGATCCCTGAGTGCAGAGCCAGGAGTAAGACTTCACCACCTCCAGGTGTGGCCAAAAAAGCAAAAAGAAAAGGAAAGAGAGAGATTACAGCAAACATTAATATCAAAGAAATTCTTTTTTTAATTTTTTTTTTTTCTTTTCAATTTTTTATTTTTACAATTACCTGCACGGCAGAGCCTGGCAAGCTACCCGTATTGTATTTGATATATATGCCAAATACCAGTAACTATATATATATTTTTTTTTGCTTTTTGGGTCACACCCGGCGATGCTCAGGGGTTACTCCTGGCTATGCACTCAGGAACTACTCCTTGCACGGGGACCATATGGGATGCTCGGGGAATCGAACCCAGGCCGGCACAGGCCAGCCGCGTGCAAGGCAACGCCCTACCCGCTGGGCTATCGCTCCAGCCCCACCAGTAACTATTATAGACCTCATTCCGGAATGGATTGAGGTTCTTTATGTTCCTGGAGCAAGCAGATGCCTTGGGCTCTACTAGCATGAGACAGGACATATGGAGATGTTACTGGGGCCCGCTTGAGCAAATCGATGATGAACGGGAAGACAGTGACAGTGAAAGATATACAATTAAAAAGTTCATATTTGGTTTTTGGTCATACAGTGTTCCAGCACCCATCCCGCCACCAGTGCCCATCTCCCACCACCAACGCCCCCGGTTCCCTCCCCCTCCCCCAGCCCTCCTCCATGGTAGGTTCTTTATTTCTTTCCCTTTCTCTCTCTCAAAGAAATTCTTGTATGATAAATTGGGAATAGAAGGACCAGTAAAGTTTTTCTCCTAATTACGTTTCTGTATTTTTCTCTGCTTTCTTTCCACTTTAATGGAACAGCTCTGTAACGTGGAGCCCTATAACAAGCAACAGATATTCTCTGCTTCTCTTGGGGCTGGGGGAGTTCATTTATCCATAATTAACAGACCAACCTTGCAAAGACAACAAAGGGAGGCAGCACCTCTCAGCATCAGGTGGGAGTAACTAGAGTGCCAGTCAGCTCCAAGGATCAGAGTTGACCCTGGAAAAACAGCAGACTACCAATAATTTCCATTCCTAGAAATCAGATGAACCATCTCTGTTGTTCTCAATTTTTCCTTTGGTCGCTTTGTCTATCTGCTTGAGCAACATGTTTTATTGTATTTCCTGTACTTGTTTCCCTGGGATCAGATTAAGTCCGGGCATCTGTGGATGTACTGCACCCACAGGCTTTTGCAGTTGGTTCAGATAAGAAAAAGTCATGGTTAAAAAGGTCTTGCCTTGGCTCTAGAAAGAGGCGGGAGCAATGAGGCAAAGGACACCTTAAAATGAAATGCGGCCAGTATCTCCATGGGTAAAGCTTAAGCTAACTTGAAATCAGAAATGATTTCAAAGCATATCCTCGGTGACTGAAATGACAGATCTAGTGCTTCAGAGAGCAAAATAGTGAAGGTGTGCTTTATTCAAGGATCCAGGAGGAATACTCCTTCCTTTACCTCGCCCCTAAGCAAAGATGGAAATTTCTAAATATTCAGGAAAAGCAGTGAAGGTTTTAGCACTCATTCATCTGCACAACTTCTAGCTGAAATAATTTAGCTGTAATTGGTAACAGATTTTATTCCCTTCCTGTACCACACATCCAATTTGCCTTGTACACTTCCCCGAGGCAAAGATCAGCAACTACTACCTCAGTGTTTTCTTCCACTCTGGTGACATCATGGCAATGAAGTAAACATTTATAACACAGACCGTGTGTGATCAGGATATACCTTCTTCAGTTTTCATGTCCTCAAAGTCTAAAAAGCAATCAACACTCCACACGGCAGGAAATTAAATGCTTTAGTATTTCAAATTCTTAGAATGAGTCTTAGCCCTTGAATTCCTGGAAACTTGCTAGGATAACTTGGAAGAAACAAAGTAATACAAAAAGCACAGCAAATAATGCTTGCAGAATGGTTATAAGAACTTCCTTGCTTTCAAACCTTTAGCAATGAATAGGCCCTGTCTCAAGTTTCTATAATTTTCATTGTTACAATGCAATAATATCAGACACAAGGTTAAGCTGTGTACCCCCACCAAATTCTTATTGAAATCTTAAATATACATCAATATAAAGTGTCATCAGATTGAAATGTACCAAGTCAAAAGCTAATGATTCACTCTTCATGTAAACTGTACTAGTAACAAGCCATTTAAATAGTACCAAATACAAAATCTCCCACACATCTAAAATACTGATCTTGGCTTATTTGATGCTATGAATTATAAAGAACCGCAAAGATTTTGATAAAAGCAATGAGTCAAATTCTGGTTCATTATTCTATTGCTATGAGGAGTATTAATTTAGAGATGTGTATGCTTATTTATTTCCTTGAAATCTGTGCAATTTCTAAATAGCGCCCAAGTTATCTTTGGACAAGGAACTCAAGGGGATCAGCAGATGGCTTGTAGAGCTGGGGCACATGCCTTGAATGCAGGAGCCCCAGGTTCAACCCCTGTTAGCCTGAGCCACACTGAATGTGCCCCAACCCAGAAAAAAAGAATCCAAGTAGGGGGCCAGAGCGATAGCACAGTGGGTAGGGCATTTGCCTTGCATGCAGCAGACCCGGTTCGATCCCGCCATCCCACATGGTCCCCATGCACTGAGCGTAAAGCCAAGAGTAACCCCTGAGCATTGCTGGGTGTGACCCCAAAAAGCAAAAAAATGAATAAATAATTTTTTAAAAGAATCCAAGTAAGGAAAATATCACATTCCTTGCTAGACATATGTTCTGACAAATCCTCAGGAACAGATTTTAAATTCTAATTTCAAGTATTTGGTTTGCTAGCCCAGGGAAAGAGGACTGGCTTTTTAGAGCAAATCCAACCATGGTAATAATAGCAATGAGGATTAGCTGATACACTTATTTCCTTGGCAAAAACAAGTGCAGGGTATGAACACACTTTTACCAAACTCTAGTTACAGGAGCGCTGTACATGTTATCTGCTCAGGCCCAACACCTGACCCTGATTCCACCCCCACTACATATTCGTGACTCCTACCACCGTTGTCACTCAGCACCACTTAAGTGACCTCCATCCCTTACTTGGACAATAGCCACCACCTGTGGCCTCTTCCTGTTCCCTCCTTGATTCTCCCCACAATCCACTGAACCACTACAAAAGCCACGGAAAGTTCACTAAACCATCTAAGGATCATGACAGGGGATTGCACTCTTGGTTGAGGCACACAAGTTAGGCAGCCTGGACTGTTCTCCCATCCTTCTTTCTTCTTGAAGAAATAAAGAGGACTGCAAGGACAATTTGCTAATGTTCTCTCCTTCTCAAGTTCTAATGAGAAAGGGACTAAGAAATAAGGACTCACCAAAGCAACACATGTTTAGTAGTAACAGCCTACTTCTCTCAAATTTTGGGAAAAATCACAAGAGTCCCTGACAACTCACTTACACAGAAGCTATATGTCTAACAAGCCTTACACTGTACAAGCCAGAGGTGGGAGAAGTGGAAAAGAGAGACTCATAAACATAAAAAAAACCCTGTTCCAAAGATTCCTGGAAACAAATGAGACTGAAGACCACGAATTACCAGAACTTGTGGGATACAGCGAAAGCAGTGTTAAGAGGCAAGTTCATAGCTCTTCAAGCATTCATCAGAAAAGAAGAAAAGGCCATCATAAACAGTCTGACTTCACAACTTAAGATCTTAGAGAGTGATAAACAAAAGGAACCCAACCCAAGCAGAAAGAAAGAAATAATAAAACTTAGAGCAGAAATCAATGAGATGGAATGTCAAAAAACAATCCAGAAGATCAACGAAACCAAAAGCTGGTTCTTTGAAAAAATAAACAAGATTGACAAACCACTTGCAAGACTTGTAAGAAAAGGAAAAGAGAGAACCCAAATAAATAGAATCAGAAATGAAAACGGGGACATCACAACAGAAACCACAGAAATTCAAAAGATCATCAGAGATTACTATGAGAGCCTGTACGCCACAAAGCAAGAGAACCTAGAAGAAATGGACAAATTCCTGAATTCCAATAGCTTCCCAAGTCTGCAACAAGAAGACTTGGAATACCTCAACAAACCTATCGCCATCGAGGAAATAGAATCGGTAATCAAAAATCTCCCCAAACACAAAAGCCCAGGTCCAGATGGATTCACCAGTGAATTCTACAAAACCTTTAAAGAGGACCTACTCCCAATTCTTTTTAAGCTCTTCCGGCAAATTGAAGAAACAGAAACACTCCCAAATAGCTTTTACGAGGCACATATCACCCTGATACCCAAAGCAGACAAAGATGCCACAAAAAAAGGAAAACTACAGACCAATCTCCCTGATGAATACAGATGCTAAGATCTTCAACAAAATACTAGCAAATAGAATCCAAAGAGTCATCAAAAAGATTATACACCATGACCAAGTGGGATTCATCCTGGGAATGCAAGGATGGTTCAACATCCGCAAGTCAATCAACATAATACATCATATCAACAAAAAAGAAAAATAAAAACCATATGATCATATCAATAGATGCAGAGAAGGCATTTGACAAGATTCAACACCCGTTCATGATGAAAGCCCTCCATAAAATGGGGATTGAAGGAACCTTCCTCAAGATAATCCAGGCTATCTACTACAAGCCCACAGTGAGCATCATTCTCAATGGGGAAAAACTGAAAGCCTTCCCCTTAAGATCAGGGACAAGACAAGGCTGCCCACTCTCACCACTTCTATTCAATATAGTACTGGAAGTACTTGCCATAGCAATCAGGGAAGAAAAAAGACATTAAGGGCATCCAGATAGGAAGGGAAGAAGCCAAGTTATCACTATTTGCAGATGACATGATATTATACCTGGGAAACCCGAAACTTTCTACCAAGAGGCTCCTAGAAATAATACATTCCTATAGCAGAGTAGCAGGGTACAAAATCAATACCCAAAAGTCAATGGCCTTCCTATATGCAAACAGCGAAAGAGAAGAAAGGGACATTAAAGAAACTATCCCATTCACAATTGCGCCCGCAGAAAATCAAATACCTAGGAATCAGTTTGACAAAGAATGTAAAGGATCTCTACAAAGAAAACTACAAAACGTTACTTCAGGAAATAAAAGAAGACCTGAGGAAATGGAGACATATTCCCTGCTCATGGATCGGAAGGATTAACATTATCAAAATGGTAATACTCCCTAGAGCTTTATACAGATTCAATGCGGTCCCTATAAAGATACCCATGATGTTCTTCAAAGAAATTGAACAAACACTCCTGAAATTTGTATAGAATAATAAAACTCCACGAATAGCTAAAGCAATCCTTGGGAAAAAGAAGATGGGAGGTATCACTTTCCCCAACCTCAAGCTCTACTACAGAGCAGTTGTAATTAAGACAGTGTGGTATTGGTATAGAGACAGACCTGTAGACCTATGGATTAGAACTGAGTATCCTGAAACACACTCTCAAATATACAACCACTTAATCTTCGATAAAGGAGCAAAATATATTAAGTGGAGCAAAGAAAGCCTCTTCAACAAATGGTGCTGGGAAAACTGGGCAGCTACATGTAAAAAAAATGAACTTAGACCTCCTTCTAACGCCATGCACAAAAGTCAGATCAAAATGGATTCTAGATCTCGATATCAGACATGAATCTATAAGGTACATCGAAGAAAACATAGGAGAAACACTCTACGACATCGAAACGAAAAGTATCTTTAAAGACGACACACCACTGACCAAGCAAATGGAAGCAAAGATAAACAAATGGGATTATATAAAACTAAAAGCTTCTGCACCTCAAAAGAAACGGTGACGAAGATACAAAGACAATCCACAGAGTGGGAAAGGATATTCACCCAATACCCATCTGACAAGGGGTTAATATCCAGGATATATCAGGCACTGGTAGCACTCCACAAGAAAAAAACAGCCAACTCCATCAAATAATGGGGAGAAGAAATGAACAGGAGCTTCCAAAAAGAGGAAATTCGAATGGCCAAAAGGCATATGAAAAAGTGTTCTTCATCTTTAATCATCAGGGAGATGCAAATCAAAACAACAATGAGGTACCATCTCACACCACAGAGACTGGCACACATCCAAAACAGCAAGAACAACCGGTGCTGGCGTGGATGTGGGGGAAAAGGGACTCTGATCCACTGTTGGTGGGAGTGACGACTGGTCCAGCCCTTTTGGAAAACAATATGGGCATTCCTCCAAAAACTAGATATTGAGCTCCCATTTGATCCAGCAATAGCACTCCTGGGAATATACCCGAGAGACCAAAAAACACATAGCAGAAACACTATCTGTACTTCTTTATTCATCTCTGCGCTATTCACTATAGCTAGAATCTGGAAACAACCTAAATGCCCGAGAACAGAGGACTGGCTAAAGAAACTGTGGTTCATCTACACTATGGAATACTATGCGGCTGTCAGTAAAGATGAAATTATGAAATTTACCTGCAAATGGATGGACATGGAGACTATCATGCTGAGTGAAATTAGTCAGAAGGAAAAGGACAGATATAGAATGACTGCATTCATTAATACGACATAAATAGATACTAGTGTTTTACTAAATGTGGGAAATGGTAATGGCAGATTAAAACTCACCATTGAATATACACAAAGAGACTTCAGTGATAAACTCTAAATGTCTGCAGGGCTAGCCACAATGTGTAAAATAAGAGGGAGAGAGATGCAGAGACAGAGAGAGAGAAAGAGAGGAAACTGGGGTATCTGCTATTAAGGCAGCATGGGGGGTGGGCGGGAGGGGGTGGGGTACATTGGTGGTGGAAATGGGGCACTGGTGGAGGGATGGGTGCGGGTATACTGTATTACCAAGAACCAATTATGAACACCTTTGTAATTGTATGTTTCAAGGTGGTATAATAAAAAAAATTTTAAAAAACCTGTATGTTAGGGTTCCCTTTATTGCAGGTAAATTCAACCAAGTTAATTATCTTTTTTTTTTTTTACATAGAGCCAGAGAGACTATGATAGTCAGGAAATAGAAGGTTTTAGTAAAAGCCTGTGAAGAGCATCAGAAAGTTCCCGAGAGGAGAAAGCAACACTGCAAGACTGCAACACTCCCCTCCTGAAAGTGCAGGAGGGGAGAAAATAGGCATGAGGACCTAGGGGGTGTACAGCAAGCTGCTTACCTTGCACGCAGTAGACCCAAGTTTGATCCCTGGCACAACATATGAGCCTGCCAGGGGTGATCCCCTGAGTGCGGATTCAGAAGTAAGCCCCAAGCACCACTAGGTGTGGTCCCCAAACACAAAGAGGATAGGAGTAGGTAAGGGAGGGAGGGGAAGAAAACAGAGGGGGGGGGGGGTGGGAGCGAGAAGAAGAAAAGGGCATAAAAGTTCAAGCTTAAGACAATTTATGCAGCGGACCCATAGCACAGCAGGAACCATAGCACAGCAGGTAGGGCATTTGCCCTGCAAGTGGCTGATGCAGGTTCCAGCCCAGCATCCCATATGGTCCCCCGGCACCGCTGGAATAATTCCTGAGTGCAGAGCCAGGAGTAACCCCTCAGCGTCACGGGTGTGACACCCAAAAAAAAATTTATGGCTATCAGTGTAATGGAAAAACCCTGAGGGAACCTGAGTGTATCAATGTATATAGCATGGTATTTCCAAAAGGATCCTGAAATAAAAAATAAAGATGACATGAGATTCCATGTACTTAAGTAAATTTATAATATGCTTCAGCAAGTGTTTCAACAAAAATTGCTGAGAAAGTTTAAGTAGTGCTTTAAAGTAGCGGTGCTTTTGTTCCGTCCTGGCTTCACCTCCTTCCCCTCCTCCCATCCTTGGTAGCTCCCTCTCCGAGTTCTTATTGAAATGAACGATTTCACAACAGCAATAAATAAAATAAAGCAGTGGTGCTTTAATGTTTACATTCATCCCATTGGATCAGTATTTCTCTTCCAACCATGGTCCCCTTCTGTCCCTGTTTACTTGTGCCCCACCAATCCAATCAGTCTTATTCCATGCCCCCCATTAACGCTTTGGCATATAGTTCCCAGGTAGGAAACAGTGACTTAGATGCAAAGTTTATTTCTTCAAGATGATGGTGAAGTCAGCAAATATGTTGACTGGTATAATTAACATGCTCATTTTCTCAGCACTGTGTTCAGCCTCAAGAGGGCGCTCAAGTCTTCCCACTTGCAGATATGTCTGGAGAAGGGAGGCATAATCAGTAAGGACAAAGGCCAGGAGATTTGTCCAGGAAGTTCCCTGGATATCTGACAAACTAAGAGGTCAAGATTTTATGCCCAGACAGAATGCCCAAACTTTTCTTCGGGATTCATTTCTTCTTTTGGATTACTCCTGCCTCTTCTACTATTAGACATATAAAAATGGCCTACTGCTTAGAAGAACTCTCCTCACCGTCTTCCTTTAAAACATATTTCATGAGCATATATTACCTTCCAGGTCATGTTTTAGATGCTTATAGGACAGTGAACTAAAGCATCCCTGGAATCATCAGCCTAAACCAGTTCTGCCCTAGGTCTTTGTAATCTAGGCTCTCACTTGCCTCCTCATACTGTAATGGACTGCTCCAGGTGCATAAAATAAACAGGCTCTAGTTCAAGAAGTAGGTACGGATTCCATGTGGTCTCATTTAGCTCATCGGTGCTATGGTAAGAAATTTATCTTATACCATAGTTATATGCCTCTTAATAAGAATGTGTGCCTAGAAATGGAGATACTATCTGGAGATAATAGCGTAATTCCCAGCAGGGAAACTATGGAATGTTCACTAACATTTACCAATCACTTATGTTTAGTGTAATAGGACTTGGGATATCTGAGAACAAAAGAAAGACACTAGACCTTAAACAAATTACTTATGGGAAGAAGGGTCTCACATTCAGTATACAACAACATAAATAATTTAGTTTTTCATTGCTTCCCTTTTTTAAAAGAGAGATGAGCAGAAGTGTTTCAGCAGTAAAGTGTACAAGAAAGAAGGGAAGGAGGGAGGGAGAGAGGGAGAGAGAGGGAGAGAGGGAGGGAGCAAGGGAGGGAAGGGAGGAAGGGAGGGAGGGAGGAAGGGAGGGAGGAAGGAAGGAAGGAAGGAAGGGAGGAAGGGAGGAAGGGAGGAAGGGAGGAAGGGAGGAAGGGAGGAAGGGAGGAAGGGAGGGAAGGGAGGAAGGGAGGAAGGGAGGAAGGGAGGAAGGGAGTGCACTCACTCACGTGAATATAGGATTTGGGGCTCCTAAACTACCTGAGTGAATTCCAACGAATTAAAGATAAAGGAAGTACAATGTCAAGATCAGGTACTCTACCTGGAAAATTTGTCTGATTTGTAAGACCATGTATGAAGTTGGGAGCCCTGACCTTTATGTGCTACTACAATATCTGAACTTGAGGACTAAACCTGGTTGAACTAATGATCATAGGGTAGTTGCTATGTTTGTTTTGTTTTGTTTTGCTTTTGGCGCCATACCCAGAAGTGCTTGGTGGTTATTCTTGGTGCATTGCTTGGGTGTTTGGAAATTGCTTCTGGTGTTAATGTACTTAACCCTTTGAGCCATCTTTCCATCCAGTCATTGCTGCTGATTTGGGTACAAATTCATCTAACACACAGATGAAAGAACTTCCAAATCAGAAGGGTAAAAGCTTGTACAGAAATGTCACACTACTGTTGGTATGTGGCCTCATAAGCCCATCACTCCTGTGTGAGCGATAACTCAAAATGGAAATATATCTATTTTACCTTGAAAGACAGCCTTTGCTGAAACTGATTGGAATGTATCCTTTACCTAAGATATGTAAAACCTAAAATCCTTAATACAAATATGTGTATAACTGTCTCACATTTTCTGATACACTAATAAAAAAGGCTTCCATATGCTAAACACACTGCTATTTCTCTTGTAAACTAAGCTGAGGCTTTATCTCAACAGCTGCTCAAAAAATATGCATCAAAAATCCTCAGTGAGTACTACCACAACTTTAAAATCCCTGTCTACAATATTAACATGATAAATACTCTTAAGCAGGCTTACACAAATAAGAAAATTGTATTTGAACAAGAACTATATCTACCACTCTGGTGATAGATGTGGTTTTAGAACAGTGTATACATGAAAAGTATAATTAACATTATTATAAACCACAGTACCTCAACAATAAAAATGGTAAAAAAAAAGAAAACAAACCTGTGACTGTTCTCATAAACAGACCAAAGAGTCTCTACTTTATGAGTTAGGTGGATGGTTCCTCAGTCCTAATTGTTAACTTACTTTGGATGCTAACTGGATATATTGGACCCTGTTGTACCTTCGTGGGCATAAGGACCCAGAATAAGTCACAGCTCTTGCCAAGCATGTGGGGAGTCTTCAGGCACACTGTGCAGGCAGGCACTTGAACTCCTCGACCTCAACCTGCTAAAGGTGTAGGTGTTACCTGTTTACTGCCTCCTCATGCCCTTCATCATCAATACACACAGCTTATTTTTATAATATACTCAGAAGCTGCTGCATTTTTTGCCAAACCTGCCTGCTTCCCTCCATAGCAGGCCTGCCTCTCTCTCCCTTCTCCCTCCCTTCTCCCTCCCCTCCTCCTCCCTCTCTCTCCTCTCCTCTCTGTCCTCTCACACTCTCACACACTGTGGTTTGTATACATACATTTAGGGGTTGCCATGTATATTCCTTTGCCTACATTCAATGTTCATTTCTAGGCTGGTATTACCATTTCCAACAATTAATAGCACAATGGTCCCTTCTCTGTCTTACCTAACTTCTGACTTTCACACATTTGTGGTAGAGTCCACCCACTGACAATCCCTGTTTTGCCTGGTCTTGGATATTAGTATCATGCTATATTTTTTTAATACCCCACAAATGAATGCGGTCATTCTATATCTCTCCTTTTTCACTCTGGCTAATTTCACTCAACATGATACTCTTCATGTCTATCCGTTTATAGGCAAATTTCATAACTTCGGTTTTTTCCTAACAGCTGTATAGTATTCCATTGTGTAAATGTGTTGGGTGACATGCCCTACTGAACCTTAGCCTCCAACTACACTTAGCTTATGTGGCGAGCTGGTCTCTGCCTTTGGGGAATCTCCGAGCAAACACAATGGGAGTTTGGGCAGAAATGGACTGATTTCATAATTTTATATGGCATAAATATTGTTATCATGAATGTCACTTGCCCCAGATCAATATTCTGTTCACACGGGTCCCTGCATGGACATACATGTAGATATCCCAAGAGTACTTGGCCACATTGGATCAACCATAATGTAATCAATTCTCTGAGTTCAGAGACATGCCAGTGTGCCTCTGGGCAAACTAACGTGTCTCTGACTCTAAAGATAATGCCAAAGTGAATTATTCTGATGGATTTTGGATCTTAGTGGGATCCAGAGTCTGGGATCTGCTAGCTATATATTCATAGTAAAAAGTATTAATGCCATTTCCTACAAATTACATTCTGAACTGCTTTCTGGTTCAGAGATGCAGCCCCCCTCTCTCTCTGCTAGGGAGATTTTGCCTCTGGAAATCAGCTCTGGCTTTTGTGAAGCTTGAGCCAAAGGCCCACCTAAAGATCTACATTTCCAAAAGGGTCATTTACCTGGCTACATCTCTAGATAGCCCAACCCACAATGGGCTGAGCTGGAAGATTTTGGCCAGTTTCAGTCTATAAAAGCTAGGATAAGAAGGGGTCTTTTTGCTATTTTGGCTTCCCTTGGTGTTTTCCTCTCTCTGTCCTCTCCATTCTCTGTTGGGCTTCAACACATGGTAGCAGCCATCTTGGCCTACACGTGGCTGGGGCCTAGCTGGGAATCCAGAGTCCAGAGTTTTTTCCTGTTCTTGGATTGTTTATCAGAACCTGTGATAGTAAAGCCTTTTAAAACTGCGCCGGATTCCTGAGTTTTCATCCATTCTCCTCCGACTTTGGAGGTAGAAGGGAACTCGCTTCCTGGTACTATGGTATCTATGTTGGGGACCCCCTAACATAGATGTACCATAGTTTCTTTATCCAGTCATCTGTACTCAGGCACTCAGGTTGTTTCCAGATTCTGGCTGTTGTGAATAGTACTGTTATGAACATAGAAGTGCTGTGAGTTCACTAACAAAGCAATTGGAAGCAAAGATAAACATATGGGATTACTTGAAACTAAAAAGCTTCTGCACCTCAAAAGAAATGGTGACCAAGATATAAAGCCAGTTCACAGAATGAGAAAGAATATTCACCCAAGCCTGGCAAGCTACCCGTGTTGTATTTGACGTACCAAATACCAGTAACAATTATAAACCTCATTACCATGACTTGATGGAATGGTTTGAGGCTCTTTATGTTCCTGGAGCGCGCAGATACCCTTGGGCTGTCTCGCATGTGACAGGACATATTGAGATGTTATTAGTGCCCACTTTCGAATAATCGATGATCTACGGGAATCCAAGTGATCCAAGTGATCCAAGACCCATCTGATCAGGGGTTACTATCTAGGATATATCAGGCACTGGTAGAACTTTACAAGAAGAAAACAGCCAGCCCCATCAAAAAATGGGGAGAAGAAATGAACAGAAACTTTGACAAGGGAAGAAATTCCAATGGCCAAAAGGCATATGAAAAAATGCTCTTTATCACGCGAATCATCAGAGAGATGCAAATCAAAACAACAATGAGATATCACCTCACACCACAGAGACTGGCCCATATCCAAAAGAGCAAGAACAACAAGTGGGCCAGAGCGATAACCCAACAGGTAGAGTATTTGCCTTGCACACGGCAGGCCTCTGCCGGCCTGGGTTCGATTCCGGCATCCCATATGGTCCCCGAGCACTGCCAGGAGTAATTCCTGAGTGCAGAGCCAGGAGTAGCCCCCTGAGCATTGCCGGGTGTGACCCAAAAAAGGCAAAAAAAAAAAAAGAAAAAAAGGAAAGAAAGAAAGAAAGAAAGAAAGAAAAGAAAGAAAGAAAGAAAGAAAGAAAGAAAGAAAGAAAGAAAGAAAGAAAGAAAGAAAGAAAGAAAGAAAGAAAGAAAGAAAGAAAGAAAGAAAGAAAGAAAGAAAGAAAGAAAGAAAGAAAGAAAGAAAGAAAGAAAGAAAGAAAAAAGAAAAAAGAACAACAAGTGCTGGCATGGATGCAGGGAAAAGGGGACTCTCATCCATCATTGGTGGTAATGTTGACTGGTAGAGCCTTTGGGAAAACAATATGGACGTTCCTCCAAAAACTAGAAATTGAGCTCCCATTTTACCCAGCCATACCACTCCTGGGAATATACCCTGAGAAGTCAAAAACACACAGCAGAAACACCATCTGCACTTTTATGTTCATAGCAGTACTATTCACAATAGCCAGAATCTGGAAACAATTAGAGTGGCTGAGGACAGACAACTGGATATAGAAACTTTGGTACATCTACACAATGGAATACTATGCAGCTGTTAGAACAAACGAAATTACGAAATTTGCCTATAAACGGATGGAGATGGAGAGGATCATGTTGAGTGAAATTAGCCAGAAGGAAAAGGACAGATAAAGAATGATTGCATTTATTTGTGGGATATTAAAAATATATTTTTTATTTATTATACATTATATAATATATATTAATATATATTTTTCGAATATATATTTATATATAGTATGATACCAATATCCAGGTAAACATGGCAGGCAAAACATGGATTAGGAGGTCTTGTCAATAGGTAGAATCAACTGCAAGTGTGGGAGTCAGAGGTTAGGTAAGACAGAGAAGGGACAGTGTGCTAATAATTGTTGGAAATAATACCAACCTAGAACTGAGTATTGAATATAGGCAAAGAGATATACATGATAACCTCTAAATGTATGTATTGCAAGCCACAATGCGTAAGAGAAGGAACAGAGAGAGAGAGAAAGAGAGAGAAAGAGAGAGAAGAGAGAAAGAGAGAGAGAGAGAGAGAGAGAGAGAGAGAGAGAGAGAGAGAGAGAGAGAAGAGGCTGCCATAGAGGCAGATGGGGAGGGGGAGGGAATTGGAGACATTGGTGGTGGGAAATGGGCACTGGTGGCCTGAGATGGGTTCCGGAATACTGTATGACTGAAACCCAAACATGAACAGCTTTATAATTGTATATCTCTCAGTGGTATAATAAAATATTTTTTTAAAAAAGAAGTGCTGTGTGTTTTAGGGCCCCCAGGGTATATTCCCAAGAGTGGTATTGCTGGGTCAAATGCGGAGCTCAATTTCTAGGCAAAAATACAATTTTAAAAAAGTTGAAAATACAATTCATATACAAATAAATGTAAGTACACATCAATTATGTAATCCAATAATCAGAGAAAAACTGCAAGATGGCAAATACATTGATATGGTGAATATAGAAAGAGAATCCAGAATAACATTAATAAATTATAAACAAAATTCAATTGCAAAATATAATAGATCCGGAATAACACTGCTAAATTATGTACTCTGTGGAAATATAACACATAACAATTGGGGTTATCTTTTCTACAGAAGAAAATTTCGAAAAAAAAACGAACCCTCTGTTCATCTACAGGAGTTTTTTTTTTGTCCTGTTTCACTTTTGGTTCTACTTTGGGGCCACACTGGGTAGTGTTCAGGGCTATTGATGCTCTGATGATCCGGGGTGACCCTTAGCGGTGCCCAGGGACCCATCACTGGACTCTGTTCCATATAAGGCAAGAGTATTACCTTCTGCACTATCTCTCCAGCCCAGGAATCAACTTCTTAATACAGTCTGAGTGCTAACTTAGAGCAAACAGTAAGCAAAACCATGTTACATTCTCTGTCAAATCAAATGACCATTAAATCTTGCTGGACACCACTCTTGAGTCTTCGAAAGACTATACCCTCCCTTTTGTTATCTTACTATCAAGTTTTGGATCATTTTTCTTAACATGAATATAATCCTGGGTCCGTTTTCTGAAATAATATCTATACTTCACTGTTCCTAAAGCTGCCTGACCTCATTGAAACAGACAAACAAAGGCGAGATCTGACCTGGTTAAGGTGTCAAACCTGTATGGCTGGAGCTGCTTCCCACACTGCACCTACCTCCCGTTATTAGTGTGCCATACACTGCCTTTATGTTATCAGTGCCCTGCTTAAACAACAGGTCACTTGAGAATATACACACAACATATTCATCGCAGAAGCAAAAATTAGTTCTCGGCTTTTTCATTGCCGTAGCAAAACTTCACTGATCAGCTACTAGGCAAAAGAAGCTAGATTGGGTTTGTTTTGGAAATTAGAAAAGCCAAAAGAAAAAGCCTCAAAAATTATAAAATGGATAAAACACACACAAACACACATATATACACACACACACATCCATCCATCCATCACAATTGCAAAACAAAGAGAGAAAGAAAGGATATGAAAAGAGAAAGCATGCCAGTGCTGGCAGTAAAGATGGGTGTGTCAGAAGATAAACAAAATCCACAGTGGGGGAAAAAAGAATCAGATAATAGGAGAATTCCTCAATACACAGAGGTGAGTACTCATGTATACACTCCCGAAAAGCTAAGTTAACGAAGAAATTAGAAAAGGCTAAAAAAATTAAGAGTCAAGTAACTTCAAATTATTTCGAAGTTAAAAACAAGGGAAATGCTAGAATATTGCCAAAGGAGCCTGCACCCCTGCCAGCTGTTAGATTGCATGGCATTCATTTAGGAGGCAAAGTGGACTCTTACGCAAACCCTGTCCCTCCCCTGCTTAAAAACCTTCAGGGGCTTCTTGTTCTCTCACCAACATCCATATTCCTCTCCAGAACTGGCTAGGTTCAGCAAGGTCTAACCCCAGCTTCCTTTTCCCCTTCTACCTCATCCCAACCTTTGCTCATGATGTTCCAACAAGGATTCTGATGAGTCGAAGACACGTCAAGTTCCTCCCATCTCAAGTCCTCGGTTCTTGTTGACCTCGTCTATTTAGTCTGCCTCTGGCATGGAGAGCTGCCGCCATCGTTCACTTGTCAGGGTTTATGTCTCCTCCTTGACCATACCACCTCACCCAAGCTGCCCTCACGAGGCTGACTCCTAGCATTCCCAGGGTCCCAGTCATTTCCCAGCATCAAAGATCTTACCTTCATCATCAATCACCTGACATACAAGCACTTAATATTACCCAAAGAATGTATGTCACCAATGCAAAGAGAAGGCATGTCAGCACACAGGGTTCCTGTCACAAAGCCTTAGGAGACTGGTACAATTGCTAGAGGCTTCTTGGCAGTGTGACTACTACTTGGGGTAGGTTCTGGCTCAATATTAGCCCCGGATAAATGCAAACAGACATAGGTGAGACTTGATTTCTGCATTCTCCTGGCAGCCTTGGCAACCTGTTTTTTCTGCGGATGCTCAGGGAGCCAGAAGGTATGAAAGAAATGAGTGCTAATAAAGGCCACCATTTCCCTAAACCCAGATTTCCTGGGGACCCTTTCACAGGACAGCACAGGAGCTCCAGATTCAAAACCTAGTCTGGTCAAACTCTTGGGAAACCAGGCCACCTCCCTTTTTTTTAATGAGTTGAGCAAATGACCTTAGGTCACACTGCTAGAGGGTAGCAGAGGCAAAATGCAGACTGAAATTTCAACTCCCTGTGAAAGCAGTATTATTCCTGGCACCAGCTATTGTCTTTGCAAGTCATTTTGGGGAAAGGGCTGGAGGAGCAGGGAAGGGCGGGCGGGGAAGGAAAACAACACTGGACACCAGAGGCAAAGGTAAGAGAAAGGAGGGTGAGGGAAGTGAACAATGGGGAAGACAAGTTCCCAGCCTGCCCCACTCCCAACTCGGTTCTCAGGCTTCTCACCTTTCTGGACCCCCTGGCGCCAGGCACCTGTCAGGAGGAGTCCGCCCACCTGCTGGCTCCAGGCTTCCCAGGAGGCACCTGGCCTGAAGCTTCTAGATGGAAATCCTTCTGCTAGGGGCCTCCACTGCAGTACAGGGAGGACTTTCAGGGTCTCCCTCACTGGAACCCAACACAGTTTTCCATAAAATGATATTAAGTTGTAGTTAGAGTCTATAAAACTAGTAACTTAAAATTTGAACCACTTCATATATATAAATATATATAAATGTATATATAGGGGGGGGGCGATAGCCCAGCAGGTAGGGTGTTTGCCTTGCACGTGGCCGGCCCATGCCGGCCCGGTTCGATCCCCGGCATCCCATATGGTCCCCGAGCACCGCCAGGAGTAATTCCTGAGTGCAGAGCCAGGAGAAACCCCTGAGCATTGCCGGGTGTGACCCAAAAAAGAAAAAAAATAATAAGTATATATATAATATATATATATATATATATATATATATATATATATATATATAATGGATGCATGCATGTAGGTACATATAGAATACAATTCCCCCATCTGAAATTCAAATAACGCTGAAAACCAGAAGTTTTTTTTCTTAAATCATCTGGCAGCAATACCTGACCTGACCTGAACTCATTTGGCCTGAATTCATTTGGCCACAGAACCTGACCTGAGCTGACATGAGGCTATTTATAGTTTTTATTTATCCTTCTGAGTGTGAATATTCATCAGCTCCACTGCAGACGTATTAATGTGCTGGATTAGAGGCTCCTGCCCCAGACCACAGTACAGTGCTATGTAATAACTCATATACACACAGTATCACTCTTAAAAAAACTTTTTTTTTAATTTTGAAGTCAGCATAATCTGGCCTACAAGCCCCTGGATACAGAATTATAAACTTGCATTTGTTCTGATTAAATCTCACCAGACCTTGGGCTCACTGCAAATTTGAAATTAGTTCTGTCGTCATCATTTTGTTAATAATATATATTCTTAATTTCAAGGAAGTAGTTCATGGGTTGAAACTATATAAACATCTATAATAAACAAAATTCTTCACAATGAAAGGTTTTCTATCTTTTTTCGGTCCAAGCCCAAACTGACCTGACTTCTCCCACTGAAATTTTTGGGGGTTCATCACTGTTTGGGGAGCCAGAGGCAATCCTGGCTGTGCTTGGGGTAGATTGCAGAGACCCCGAATAAGCACATAGGCTCTCCCACAGAGACACAACCACGGCCCCATCCACAGAAACCTCAGGGAAGGTCTCAGCTTGACAAAAGAACAATTTCCCTTCTTGGGTTTCCCTGTGTGCTAAGGAGCATATTGGGAGAATAGAAAATGGAGCAAGAGAAATACAGGTGATATGAGAAATGCTGTTGACTGCTTCCAATCTATCATTTTGCTCATTTATTTCTATATAAAATTGTTTATAATTTTTATTACAATTCTCAGTAACTTTTCTGGTAGAAAGCAACAAATGTCTCTTGCGATACTGAGTAGCTCAAAGGAAAATCCCAATTTTCTTGTAATTTCATGTATGTGATTGAATCCTCTAGCTGGTTCTTTTTCTCCCATTTTGTTTTGGCTGCTGGGAAAGCTTAGAGCCAAATTTATTGTCTAACCCTAGCAACTGTATATAATTTTACTCTATATGTTCTACGACTGACCCAACTTAAAGCAGACTTGTTTCTCCTCCTGATCTTTTCCTTTTGCCTAGCTTCTTCATCTATTTACATTATATGATAGGGACAGTGGTAGTAATGTGTATGTGTGTATGTGTGTATGTGGAAACATCCCTAATATTACTATATTATACTAACATCCATATGTCATTAATAACAAACTGGCATGATCCAGTTACCTACAGCTACAAAGATTTTGATAACACGAAATGCTAATGCTCCTGCTTACTAAACTGCATGCATACTGTTCTCATAACTGACCCTTTCTATGCCCATGACAATCACTTATAACATGAAAATAATCATATATTAGGGAAATCAAAGGAGAGTCTTAGCTAGGTCATCTGTTCCAAATTTAAATGTCCACATACAGGGGCCGAGCAATAGCCCAGCGGGTAGGGCATTTGCCTTGCATGCGGCCGGCCTATGCCGGCCCGGGTTCAATCCCGGCATCCCATATGGTCCCCAGAGCACTGCCAGGAGTAATTCCTGAGTGCAGAGCCAGGAGTAACCCCTGAGCATCGCCAGGTGTGACCCAAAAAGCAAATTAAATAAATAAATAAAATAAAATAAAATAAATGTCCACATACATGCCTACATATCCTCTGTATGAAGGTAAGATGTGCAAATCATAGATTATCACCCCAAATGCAGCTTCAGTCTCGGCATCACCAAGCCCCAATACAACTCATCCTAGTCTGAGGCAACAGGCCCCCACTTCATCCTCAGCCAGCCCCCAGATTTGCAGGAATTGCAGGGAGACACAGTACTGAAACAAGCTGGGGAAGTTCTAAATAATACTCATAGATTGCCCCTCTGACCACTTTCTGCACTGTTACTAAAGCTGATGATTATTCTTTTACTTTCAATAGAATTGTCCCATGTCTGATACACTCCTGAACAGTTGGTGACTTAAAATTTCTGAAGAAAATAAAATAATGTTAAAGAGCAAACGGTAATCAAGATTCAGAAACAGTCATTTCGGAAGCATGCTAAAAAGTCTGCCTCTGTGTTCTCCCAAGCTTTAAGAGCCATTAAAGGAATGTACATCTGCCCTACCACTAGGAAGTTGCATGTTCAAGCACATTTTAGGAGGCAGAGAAGTCTCTTATCTGCCTAGTTTCTTATCCAAAATAAGAAGTTTCCTACCCAAAATTAACTGCAGCATATATTCTTTTTTTTCCTTTCTTTTTGGGTCACTCCTGGTGATGCTCAGGGGTTACTCCTAGCTCTTCGCTCATGAATTACTCCTGGCAGTAATTCATCCATATGGGGGACCCTATGGATGCCAGAAATCGAACCCAGGTTGGTCATGTGCAAGGCAAACGCCCTACCCGTTGTGCTATTGCTCTAGCCCCAGATATCCTATTTGAAAACATGAAATCAACTCTCCAAGGCTGAAAGCAATTTCAGAGGAAAACCATTCTTTTATAAAAAAGAAGTATTGTTACCATATACAATATCGGTACTATAAACTGACTTTTGCCTGAGGCTATCCTATTAAAAAAAAAAGATTTTGCAGTGTTTAAGGCTGGGGGTTTCTGGGCTCTTTTTTTTATTTGAGGGCCCTATAACACAGTGGTGCTGAGGACTTACTCCTGACTCTGTACTCAGGGGTCACTCCTGGTGGGCCTTGGAAAACCATATGTGGTGCCAAGAAGCAATGTGGTGCCTGGCTGCATGCAAGGCAAATGTTCCACCCATTGAATTATCTCTCCAGAACCTATAGATTCTACCATGTCCTCCAAACCCTATGTATTTTAATTCTCCTTTACACCTGCAACCAAAACATGTAACACTGCCTAACCACAAAAATCTCTTTTTTAGAAAGAGAGAGAAATGGAAAGAAATCAAGAACCTGCCATGGAGCAGGGCTGGGGGAGGGGGAGGGAACCGGGGACGTTGGTGGTTGGAGATGGGCACTGGTGGCGGGATGGGTGCTGCAACACTGTTTGACCAAACCCAAATATGAACTTTTTAATTGTATATCTTTGTAATTGTAAAAATAAAAAAAATTTTAAAAAAAAATCTCTTTTTTTTCAAAATCTACAATGTCCTCATTGTACCAAAAAATGATAAGCAAAATGAAGGTCATTATTAAAACATGTTGTTGAGCTGGGGTTTGGCTCAGCAGTAGAGCACATGCTTTGCATGTGTGAGGCCCTAAGTAAAGAACCCAGGAAAGCTATTATGTTGCCCTACAGGAACAAGGAGATGATAAATCCCTGCTGTTGTCAACCACTGCCTTTGTGGTGGTGTATTATAGCAGCAATAGAAAACTAATACAGATGTAACATCAGAAAGAACCAGACTATGAGCACTGCGGAAACTGTTCTACTCATTTATATTTATGTAATGTCTTTAGTTAAAGCACTGAGCAGTACGCAAGAAACAAAAAAAGACGTGAGACTAGAGATTAAGATATATGTGAAACTATCAAAGGGATTTTTTATTTTAAAAAAAGTGTCACCAATATGACATTTTTATTGCTTACCCTGAACACTTACCTTAAGATGGGAAAATATTTCCAAGCAGTTCAAAAAAAAATTCATAAGGAATAAGGCAAGGATTTGAAATCCAAAGTGTGGTTATCATTACTATGAATCTAATTTTATCCCAATCTTTAAGTATATATTGCATTCACTAAAATAAAATAATAATTATAAGCTTTCATAATTTAAAGACAGCAAGAACCAAGAGTGTCAATCATACAAAGAATTCAGTCTAATAGAAGGAATAAAATTTCAAGAATAAGAGCACTCCAGCAAATGAATCAAATAGCAGTCAGAAATGTTATAGACATTGTTAAAGTTCCACAGAAAAACTGAACTTAATGGCCGCCAAGGCCTGTTTCAACTCCCAAGCTGTGTGATTTCCTCAATTTCATAACAGTAAGTTAAAATACATTGGTACAATCACAGTACCCAAGTAGTTAAGTTACTAGCATTCAATACATCATATGAACAGAGGTACACAGGGCAATTTCCATGGCCATAGAAATTATCAGTTTCTAAACAAACAAATTGATATAACCTCAGACCAGAGAGTCTGAAGCACACAAAAAGAACAAAATCAATTAATGCTGACATGGATGTGAGAGAAAAGGCACCTTCATTCGTTGTTGAAGGAAATGACAACTTGTTGGACCTCTAAAACAATAAGGACACTTCTCAAAAACCTAAGACTTGAGCTTGCATAGGATCCCACATGTCCACTTCTACCCTTTTCCCAAAAATAGACTTTCGAAAAGACATTTGTGGCCCTAGGTCTGCGGCACTGTTCCCAAGAGCCAAGATCTAGAAATAATGCAAGTGGCCAACAACAGACGAGTGGGTAAATTCGTTGTAGAAAAGATGCACAAGGGAATGCTATTTCGCTATAGGCTAAGATAAAATCATGGAATCAGTCACCGCGTGGATGGTATTAGATGGTATCACGGACAGCAGCAGTCTCTCACTATGGGGCCTGAAGAATCACAGAAGCAACTAACAGATGCCCCAAGGCCACAGAACCTGAGCGAGGGTCCACAAGAACTGAACTCAGTGGGGCAGGAAGGGAGAAGGGAAGCAGACGGTGGTGGTAGGTTTGTTTGTTTTTTGTTTTTCTTTTTGGTTCACACCCCGCGATGCTCAGGGGCTACTCCTGGCTCTGCATTCAGGAATTACTCCTGGCGGTGCTCGGGAGACCATATGGGATCCGGGGATCTAACCCGGCCCGGCATGGGTCGGCTGCGTGCAAGGCAAACGCTCTACCCACTGGACTATCGCTCCAGCCCCTGGTGGTAGGTTTGATGCTACAAGGACGTCTGCACGAAAAGGGCCATCAACTATACTGCAAACCATGGCTCAGGGGGAAAATGGGAAGGCCTGGGAAGGCCAGAAAAAAGACTGAAACAAATAGGCGAGAACAAACCCACTGTGAAGAGTAGGCTGTCCAGAGTCCCTTTTATCCTGGAGGGAGGCACCCTTGTGGGTGAGGGAGATGAGAATCAGGGTCAGGCGGTGCCAGCGTGGCCCGCCAGGGGCCCAGAATGTTCTTCAGCTGTACAAACTCTTGAGTCTCTTAGAATGAGCTGCTTCCTTCCACACCAGATCTGAGCAACCTGCTCATCACCGGGAAAGGCGTTATTTCCCGCAACCTGAAATTACCAATTTACCCAAAAGGGACAGTGGGCTACTGTAAGGAATGCCAGTTTTCCTTGTATTCTTTCCCCAAAAATACCGCTAACAATTGTCGAGGGTACTAATGCCAACCTAGAACTGAGCATTAAACAGAGGCAAAAGGATACACATGACAACCCTTTAATGTATGTTCTGTAATCCATAGTCTGGAGGGGAAGGAGAAGAGAAAGAGAGAGAAACGGAAAGAAATAAAGAACCTGACGTGGAGCAGGGCTGGGGGAGGGGGAGGGAACTGGGGACGTTGGTGGTAGGAGATGGGCACTGGTGGCGGGATGGGTGCTGGAACACTGTGTGACCAAAACCCAAATATGAACTTTTTAATTGTATATCTTTGTAATTGTAAAAATAAAAAAAATTTTTTTTAAAAAAAAGAAGAAAACGCAAAATGTTTCTGCAAGGTCCACATTTCAGTCTGGTTCCTGTTGGGTTTGGTTTGTCTCCTAGAGACTGGCGATGTCTCTCTGGTTGGGGTCATGAAGACGGGGCGAGCGGTCTATTTACCTTTAAGACCAGACTGAACAGATGCAAATAAACAGGTCGTTCAAAGTCGGCCTGTGTCGCTCACCTGCCCGCATGTAAGGAGTAAGGAGCAAAGACAGACAGGGCCAGAGGGGCCAGGGGGCCCAGAGCTCATCACTGGGACACCGGGGAGCGATGGTAGGGGATTTGCCCTTGCCCAGAGGGCAAGAGCACCAAGAGCCCCTAAACCAAGCTCTCTGCCTCTCTGCTGTTCCCACAGCGCAAACGCCCTCACCAGTTCCTAGAGAAGGGATTCTCAGAAAAAAAGAAAGAGCCCAGTTCCCTAGAAACATTAAATTAACACAAGGGATCTGGAAACGAAACAGCAGACGCCAAAAAGCCTTCCCCTTGACTGTTTCCTGACTTCTTGGAAAATCTATGCATTAAAATAGATTGCATTACCCCGCACAGCCAGATGCTGCTGGAAAACTTCATTTGGGGCGAACATGAAGCAAAGTTTCCCATCTTTGCAGAAGGCTTTGCTAGCGGCTGAGGTCGGGAGAGCGCCTTTGGGTTGTGGGTATCAGCGGAACCAGCAGCTGAGGCGTTTTGCATTACAATGGATCACTTTCCATAACATTGACTTGCAAATCAGATCACAAGCAGCTCCTCAGGCAAAGGAAAAAAAGGTGGAGCGCAGAATGAGTAATGTGAGTTCCGAAGCGAGTTTTATGTCGCTGGAAAACAGCCTAGAAAGAACAAGGTACAGCTCCCTTATTTTACAAAAGAAGAAAATAGCATGTCTTATTTGTAAGCCTGCTTAATCTGACCACAGTTATAAGCACTTTAGGAGTAAAACTACCTTAATAGCATTTTCAGAGAGTTAAAAACTGAAGCAGAAAAGCCTAGGAATTATTTTTTTAATCAGCCTCCTCCTCCGAAATCCCAGATACTAACCTTCGACTATCTTCTGTGCAAATTAATCTGCAAATTCAAATCCAGATTAAAGACCACACATCCTGAAAATACTGGCCTTAAATACTGAATGCGTCACACTTTCATATCATGTTTACTTTCATATTTAAATATGTTTGGTCCGAGAATAAGATTCGGGGCTACCTATAACGCAGCACTCTTCTAAGGAGGAAATTAAGTGTATTGCTGTAATAGCACCTTCCTTGATCTATTAATTTTGTTTCTTGATAGCCCTTAAGGTGAGACTTCATAACCTCTATTACTGTGGCATGCTTTCTAGTAAAATTGTGATCTTGAGAGGATTCTTTACTATGCAAGCTTGAGGGCACATATGGAGGCGAAGTATATTACAAGATACTCTGATTATCTGGGGGAGCATGAAAGATAAAATGAATGCCTTGGCCTCGCACACGAAAGCAACCAAGTTCATTCTAAAGCGAAGCAGACAAAGTAATTTCCTCTGGAACAAGGCAAGTCTCAGCTCCACAGCTCCACGGGAGAAGCAAAGTATTTCTGTTTTCACAACTGTCAGGGAATACAGGAAATTTACCATTCCTCCCTGATGTATGAAAACAGAAAGGGAGGTTTCAAAGCAACATTGGGACTTTCTAACTTAAAAGTTCGGTCTCTACAGAAAAGTAGGATATTTAAATGTTTCTAAGAAAGCAAAGAGAAATGCTGTAGAAATTATTTGTAGAAACTCTCCCAGCAGGCCAGGCAGAAAACTAAATTCTTTGCTGGACTCGCCAAGCTACAGAGTTGTATTAAAACCGAAAGTCAAGTTGCTTTATAAAGATATTAAGTATTTCAGACTACAAAATTATTCAATTTCTTTTATTATAATCACAAATAATTATATTCCTACTAGAAAAAAAGCTATAGCGATAAAAACCAAATGCTTGTGATGATAAATAACTACACTTAATATCATTGTTTAATAATTATTAGTCAATATTATTAGTCAGCAATAAAATAAAAATTTATAAATCATTAAAACAAGGGTATCTCCCCTATTTTCTAGGTAGAAGCTTCAGAGAAGTAATTTCACTCACAGAAGTAAATTTATCTTCATATACCAATCACAGTACTAATATATAAAAATGGCTTTAGGCAAAATGAATTGAATCAGATAACTTTTCAAAAAAATTATTAAAATTCAAACCTTTGCCAACCATAGTACTAGGGTGATTAACAAACTTAAATATCCTATTCCACAAAAAAATAAAATGTTAACTAGTCTTCATGACATCGAAAAACATGCACAGCTTATAACCCTCAGAAATCTTTTCATATAACTCATTGTTATCTCATCTCTGGAATTAACGAAATCTCAGAACTGAAGTACTAAAGAAGAAATATGTAGTTGTTCGTTTGTTAAAAGTTAATCTGACAACCCTGCTTTAGTATCCAATTTCACCTAATCACAGTTAACTATTTACCATGTGCCAGTTAAGGCAGGTAATTTTTTTTCTGTTCAAAGTCATTACTATATAGATGAAGTTACTATTTATAATGGAGTCAAAACACATCACTGTGAAACTGTGTATAATGTTTATACAGTGATATATGTCAATTCTCAATACAACTAGGGAGAAAATCTGCACAGTATTAAATTCACTTTTTTTTTTTTTTTGGTCACACCCAGTGATGTTCAGGGATTACTCCTGGCTCTTTGCTCAGGAATTACTCATGGCTGTGCTCCGGGACTATATGGGACACCGAGGATCAAACCCAAGTGGGCCACGTACAAGGCAAACACCCTACCCGCTGTGCTATCGCTCTGGCCCCAGTATTAAATACACTTTGCCATCTATATAATTTTATATATTTGGCCAAACTTCTAACTAAATTTTTTGTTTAATATTTTAGCCTAAAATAGTTACAGTTGTAGTTGTAAAAATCAGTAAACTTCTAAAATTAGATGCTTCAAAATAAATTATTCAAGTTTTCAGTGAAAGCCCTCTTATAACTGAAAATGGTGATTAGTAATAAAGTACAATGCATATATACAATGAATCAAAAGCAGCATTATTAGTAGTCTCTACAATTATTAGCAATGTTTATCTACAGACTCCTGACCTTTGCATTAACTCAAAGTACAATCTGCATTTTTTTCTTTTTCTTTTTTTTGCTTTTTTGGGTCACACCCAGCGATGCTCAGAGGTTTCTCCTGGCTCTGCACTCAGGAATTACTCCTGGCGGTGCTCGGGGACCATATGGGATGCTGGGGATCGAACTCGGGCTGGCACAGGCTGGCCGCATGCATGGCAAATGCCCTACCCGCTGGGCCACAGCTCCTCTTTTTCTTTTAGTTTCTGTTTGGGGGCCACACTCAGCTGTGCTCTGGACTGACTCCATCACCTGTGCTCAGGAATCCTACCTGGTGGTACTCAAAGGGTCATATGTGGTACAGGGAATTGAACCTAGGTGGGCCTCAAGCAAGACAAGTGCCTCACCTCTTTACCCTCCCTCTGGCCCTGGATTTTTAACTAAAGAAGAAAAGTAACTTTCTAGCTTTCCCTACCTTGAAAATGAAAATGACTATTTTTAAAACAGATAATAGCTTCCAAAATCTTCCCATTTTCCCATTTCAAAACTATGAGCTTTATTTATTCAGACGAATTCTCTCTGAATTTTTGAAATTCAATGACATTATCATAGCTCGGAGGAAAAAAAAAGGAAACTACCAACTGTAGGAAACAGTGTTAATGCTTTCAATTTTATTTTCCTAGAAAGATTCATGACACTGATACTTAATACTTAATCTTCATACTCCCCCACCCCACAACACACACATCAGAAGTTCTCCAATGCCTATGAGGGTGAGATAATCTGTAATCTCAGTGGTTTTCAACCACTGGTCCCAAGACTGGCAACGGTCCACAGGCATGAAAGGTTGAAAACTACTGGCCTACTGCAGTTAATAACTGGTCATCTGCAGACCAGTGTGCTGATGCAAAATAATGTAAAACCATTGCGTCTCAGCAGTTCAAGCATTTTACCCTTTCAGTTTATTGAATGGTTAAAGGATAATTTAATAAAAATAACCCACTATGATAGATTTCACTTTCATTTTATGGGTATCAGGGACTTAACCCAGGGCCGCAAACATAAGATGTACTTACCACTGAGCTAGATCCTACTCCTAGATTTAAAAATATATGGATGTTACATACTACAGTGCACTTGTCAAGATCAGTGGGTCTCAACCTGAATCTGTATTGAATGAGCAGGGCAACATTAGTTTTTTTTAATTAGGGGCCACTCCCAGCAAGTATATGCATTTTTTCAAACTACACATTATTCACTGCTCAAAGTCTCCTTGTTGGGGTGTAGGAGAAAGGCAGTAAGGGCCAGTCTGACGATGATAGTTGGGAATGATTATTTTGCACTGGAACTGAGTGTTGAAAGTAGGGAAAGGAATACACCTGATACCTTTCAGTATCTGTACTGCAAACCATTGGGGATGGAGCGATAGCACAGCAGGTTGGGCATCAGCCCTGCACACAACCAACCAGGGTTCAATCCTCGGCATCCCATATGCCCCCTCCCCACCAGCTCGGCCAGAAATAAATAATTCATGAGTGCAGAGCTAGGAGTAACTCCTGAGCATCACAGGGTGTGACCCACCGCCCCCCCCCAAAAGAAAACCCAAACTATCTCACTGTGATCCAATTAAAAGAAAATTAAGGGGGAAAAAAAAGAAACAACAGTCAGCAAGGTTCTCTTCTGAAACCGTCAGTCCAGCGGCACTCCACGTCCGATTGTGCCTTGAACACTATTTCTGATTGACCTTGACCTATTGTGCCAAGGTCAGTCAGAAATAGCTGGGCTCAAGCATCTCTACATGCAGATTATCTGTGTATTTTGCCAGGGCTAGAGTGAAAAACAAAAATATAAAAGTATTTCCAACTCCCTGTATCTTTTCAAAAGCACACTCTATGAACAGAAATATGCTGAAAGACCCCACCAGCAACCTAAATGATGGTTCTCGCATTTTAAGGTCACCAAGAAAACATTTTTTTTTCTTTCCACTTGTTCTTTTTGCCCCCTCTCTCCCCCTCCGTCCCTCTCTCCCTCCCCAGCTTCTCTAACTAATGATTTTTATTCTGTTTGTATCTGGTCCCTATTACCTTTTCTGAATCACTAGGGGAATAAAAGGTTTCTTATTCCTTAGGAAGCTAAAACAGAAGATGAACACTTTATGACTTTATGCACAAAAAAGAATAGCCAAAGGTTACAGTCATGTTCATTCCAATTTTTGCTGAGAGTTGGTATTTTTTGTTTGCTTTGGTGGGAAGCTGAAGCGTGTGTGTGTGTGTGTGTGTGTGTGTGTGTGTGTGTGTGTGTTCTGAAAAGAGAAGCCTTTCCCTTCATAATTGATTGTGAGGAGAACTGTGCTTTGCCAGTTCTCTGCATAGACTTCCTAACAGTCAAGAGGCCTGAGCCTGATTCTCTAGGAAGAGTGAAGTTGGCAACCGTATCTCATGGAAGATTCCACAAAAGGCTAAATTAGGATGAGTTCGTCAGCAGGCCTGAAGCAGGCAGAGTTCCAGGCTCCATCCCTGAGGCCAGGCGCGCCTCCCTTCAGGTCCCGGTCTCCACAGCCTCTCCCTTCTCCAGCTTCCCACCCCATTCCTCCGCCAGCCCTTGGTTCTCCTCTAGCTCTGCAGAAAATGAGCAGCACTGTTGATTTGCTTCAACTGACAAAGCAGCTAAGAAACAGCAGAACTCGGCTGCCCTCTACAAAACGGGTCGCAGGATAAGCCTATTTAAATCTAATTTTTACAGTTAAAAAAATAAAAGCGAGCAAAGGGGAAGATGTTTGTGAAACTCCCTAATTTGCCTTTATAATACACTCAGTCCCTCCCATTTCAGCTTCCTAAACACCCAAATGAAATAATACAATGAACTTTATTCTCTCACTCCAAATTTCTTCCTAGTCCGAACTGCTAATGTGGCAGGTTCCAGCTGCCTGAATTCCCTAAACAACATGCCCTGCTCCATAAAAAGCATAAAGTGCAAGCACAGCAGGCCTGCTCCACTTCTCAGAACTGTAAACTGCCTACCCGGTTCTTGGCCTGGGGCAGGTGGGAGAGACAGTATCCGCTGCTCCCTCCCCTGTACTCTGAGGCAGCCGAGGAGCCCGCGAGGAGAGGCCACTCTCCGTCTTTTCCTTCTGACTGTGATGCTGATCTGGCCTCAGCCTCTACTCAAAAAGGATGCCCGCAGCCCCTCCCATGGAGGCAGGGAATTCTCAACAGTACTGCTTTGAATGCATGCATTTGTCTCCCAAGGAGGAAGTACCTTAGGTGCACTGAAAACTTCAACAGGCCAGAATAACAAATATTGTAAAGTGAGTCCTTTTAAATGTAACTAATAAAATTTCAATGTTTGTATAAGTCATTGATATATACCTGACAGCTATAGCAGATATCTCTCTCTGACAAGTGTATTACCCATAGCACATTAAGCAGATACAATTGCTTTGTTGAAATATACAAATTCTATATTTACACATAACTATAAAATTATTATTTAAATATACACTATAAATAGAGACAGACATGGGGCAGAGCTGCTACTTGCTCTCCCTGCGCCCAGCCGCTCACAAGGAGCTCAGGCGGGTTCTAGCCCTAGCCCGCCAGCCCAGCAGAGCCTTGCAACAAGCCAGACGACCCCCCCACTCCATGAGGGCCTCCATTTTCCACATCCGACTTCTCTCGTCAGAACTCCACCCAGCAGACCAGCCTATCACAGTCCGGCTCGCATGGCCGCAAGCGGCCGCCAGGTTCATCATTAAATGCTGGACTTAGAGATGACTGCAAGAGTATGGTACCTGCATGGCAGAGCCTGACAAGCTACCCGTGTTGTATTTGATATGCCAAATACCAGTAACAATTATAGACCTCATTCCAGAATGGATTGTGGGTCTTTATGTTCCTGGAGCAAGCAGATGCCCTTGGGCTCTACTAGCATGAGACAGGACATATGGAGATGTTACTGGGGCCCGCTCGAGCAAATCGATAAACAACGGGAAGACAGTGATACAGTGATACAGTGATACACTATAAATAAGTATTAGTATTATGTATTAGTATAATGTTAATACATATGCGCGCACACACACACACACACATAATGGGTCATTCCTAGCAGTGCTTGGGTCTTTATCACATTGCTCAGGGGTCCCTAGACATTCAGAGGTGCTTGGGGGGTTGGGGGACATGTGGTACCAGGGACTGAACTCAGCCTCCTCCTGCACATTCTGGGCATTTGCTCTCTCTACCACTGGAGCTATCTTCCAAGCTCCTACTTCAAATATAGTCTACTGTGTGTGGCTTCAAAATGGGTTTTGAAGCCACACACAGTGGTGCACTGGGCTGTTTCCAGAGCTCTCCACTCACTCCAAAGATGCTTGGAGCCATGTGGCATCAGGGATCAAACCCAGACTTCCTGCATGCAATGCACATGCTCATCCCTTTGAGCTCTCTCCCCACCTGTCCTCATTTTTAATACACCAAAGACATTCCACAATCCCTCCTGGCATGGCAGAGCTTCACAGCAGCACTCACACTTGACAATCTAGCAGTATGTCGTTATTTGGATTTCCCCACACATGCACACCATGCATGTACATGTCTTCCTATCTCCTATGGCTTCCTATGTACTGTTCCTCCACTTAGAATACCCTCTCCACTCCTGTCTACTAGTAAAATCTAGTTTATTTTCCAACTACTGGCCTACATGCCTCCTTCCTTTAACTATCCCAAGTCATCACTGCCTCCTCTGTCCCTACTACATGTACTTGTCCTTCTGCTATGTCCATGAATCTATCTCCCCTACTGTAATGTTCCTCACTCGGGGGCATATGACCCCCAGAGGGTTCCCAGGGTATTACAAGGTGATAACAAGTAAAAATAACATAAATGGGGGCAAGCCAGGAGACTAATTCACCAACAGGTGTGATGAGGGGTTGGAGTTGGGGACAGGAATAGAAAAGAAGCAAGATTACAAAGGAGCCTGGATTGAAAAAAGGTTTACGAACACTGGACTCCACAGTCAGGACTAGGAGCTTTATCTCTCCAGGAAAGTGCATATTTTGCATGTGAAAATCAGTGACATAAAAGAGAACACTGAAGTGGCTGTAAATGACTGCTAGCTTTCACCCATAAGGACACTAGCACAGCTCATTAGGGTCCTGAAGACTGATCTCCGTCAGGCAGGCTAGTTGCTAACTACTTACTTACTCTTGCACTAACCTGTGAAAAAAACTGGTCACACACATCTGCTGTTGTTACCATCATTAGAACAGGGATGGGCAGTAGGGAGAGAAGAATTAGCTTTTCTTGTCATGCCCTGAGAGATCTCAGTGTAGAACTTTAGAAAATTAGTGAATCAAAATTTAACACACCCTTCCTTCCACCCATCCAAACCATCTGGTCTATTATTGGAAATAATGAAGGAATTTTACTGTGGAGAAAAGAACAAAATGGGTAGAAGAAAACTTTTCAAAAATCAAGAAAAGTTGGACTTAGAAGCTATTTTAAGTCAAGATACAAGAAAAAAAACAAGAATGATGAAGGCTAAAGCAGCAAGTTTTGAAACAAGGAGCTTCAGAAATCACTTGGGTCTCTTTTATTGTAATAGGCTGACTAGAGACAAAAATATCTACTAAGGGTTTTTTTTCCACTCTGGAGAAAGCTTGTGTTCTCTATTCAGCACATATCTTTTCTTCTCCTTTTTCCCCTTCACATCTAACTTTCTTTCAATAAGACAATTTTGCTTCACTTAAAAAAGTCCACCAGAAACAGAGACAGAAAGATTGTCTAAATAGCCCAGTTCAATCCCTGGCAAAATGTGGCCCGCAGCATTGCTAGTGCAGCTCCAGAGACCCCCTGAGCACAGACAGGAAGGCCCTGGTGGTCCCCAGCACCAGGGCTGAATAGCATGACATCCCAAGGGCATCACAATGGTCCCTGCAGGCTCTCGCATGGGAGCATCATCCCCACACCCTACACAATGACCTGCACTGCTATTCAAGCACCACAGCTTGAAGCTTGCTCCGACCGAAATCAGTGCTAATTCTCATCATAGCTCTGGGCCATGCATCCACCCCAGAGCGCTCCTCGATTTAACAACTTCTGTACCATGTTTCTCAAAAGTCTTCAGGGGGATCAGACCAAAAGAGAGTGAGGCAAAAAGAGGCTGAAACCCCTAGAGGATTTCTGCACAAATCTGGCACTTGCTAAGTACTCTGGAGACACCAACTGTACCCTACCTCCCAAGAAGCCCCATTATCTGTTGGAGTTCTCAGTCCTGGGTTTTGTATCATATATGAAAGGTTGCTTCTCTCTTTCCTATATGCCCTTTACATATGGTTATGTGAGCATGAAAGATTTTTTTTGTATAGAAACAGAGAGTTAAAAAATGCATTTGTGATCACGGGTGTCCCTTGTCTTCCTGTTGTTCATAGATTTTCTCAACGGGCGCCAGTAACGTCTCCATTCATTGGGAATGAGGTTCATGTTACTGTTTTTGGCATATCGATACACCACAGGTAGCTTGCCAGGCACTGACGTGGCTCTGGATTTATCCCAGGGGGCCCAGTCTGCTGTCAGACTAGAAGCATTATCGTCCCCTTCGGTTGCTCCTCCTCAATGGATAGAATAATTTATAACAGGACAGGTCTTCAGGTTCACTGAGTACTGGAGGAGGGCAGTGGGGCTCATGAAACAGCCCAGGATGGGGTTTAGGTTTATGGGCTAATCTGATCTATTTCTGTCCTTGCACTGATCATCTGAATTTCTGGAACATGACTGGTTTCTACTAATTTGATGTAGCATCATGGGAACAACCGATAGCAGCTCTGCCTGGTGTGTCAGTGTCTCTGGATCACAGCCGACAGCCACAGAGCAGTTTGTGGGCCAGTCCATCAAGCCTCCCAGAAGAGGGACCCCAAATCCATCTCTATGGAAGCCCTGTGACTTTAGCCGCCGAGATCCGTGTACCTGGGCTTGAAATTGGCTTCTCTCTAGGGTGGGGCTCTGACGAGCTATAGAGTCCGGACATTGAAAATGGCTGCCATTATGGTACAGGGGTTTCCTCTGGTTTCTTCTGAGACTCTATTGGGGTGGCCAGCCAGGGCCAGAGCCCGCCTCTCCCTCCTGGACGCCTCATGATCAGCTGAGCACAGGAAAAGACAGTAGCAGCTCAGCCCGGAGTGTCAGTGTCTCTGGATCACAGCCGACAGCCCTAGAGCAGTTCGTGGGTGGGTTCACAGGGCCTACCGGAGGAGACAGATGTGAGGGAGAGGGACCCCAGCTGCATCTCCACAGAAGCCCAGTACTTTAGTCTACATTTTTTACAGTGGAGTTAATTAATTCTGAATTAGTTACTCCTGGGCATCCATCATGTTTCCTAACTAAAAGCCTCAGTTTCCCTTAGATTGATTCTAAATCTTTATACCCCCAAAAGGAGGGTCCTACCATGGGACTGGATGGAACCAGCGCAAGCTATGAGTAAACTACCCTGGCTCCAACCTGGGATGGACTAAATATCCTGAATAATAATAATATAGCTAAGAGCACAGTCTCGGAACAAATTCTGTTCTGACCCAAATATAAGCAATAGATCAACAGGACATTGAGGAGATCAGGAATAAACAATCTTGTGAAATGAATGTACCTGGGACATATGGTGAGAAGTCCCAAGGAATGGTCACCCCATAAATTTAATCTCAGGTATAGGTAACATCTGTTTCTCACTGTGATTTTACAAAATGACTAGAAATATTATTGTAATAACTGTTTGCCAACCTAGATGAGAGAAAACAACGCACCTGGGAGCTGGGGCATGGCCCCTGGTAGTTTTGCCCAGGTTAGAGGAAGCTTCCACCCACCTCATTGTTTCAGGATAAGAGCCTTGACCTCTTGTAACTCCCTCTCCACAACCCTTTTGTGAAGTATGTATCTCGGACATGGTGTGGTATGTTTGTGTGTGGAGTTAGCTAGAGTAAGGGGTGAATGGAGATAGATTAAAAGCCTTGGATTTTCTAGAGCTGGTGGTCTTGTTCCATTGTCCATTGGTCGGGGTAAATGGCCATTGGCCCCAAACATGGCTAGGGAACCTGCTGGACCCCCAATATCTGTTGGGGAGTCCACTCGGCCTCAACAATTATGCTTCATTTTCTTCCTTGCTTTTGAGTATCATCACACCTGGTTCTGCACTCAGAAATTACTCATGGCAGTGCTCTGGGGACCATATGGGATGCTGGGGTCAAACCCAGGGCAGCTGCATGCAAGGCAAACACCCTACCCACTGTAGTATCACAGTACTATCACTCTGGCCACAATTATCACTTTAAATTCAATGGTAAGCTTTTTGTCTCACTGGGTCTAAGCACAATTTTTTTTCCATAAATCATACCATTCTATTATAGTATCAGGAGTAAGAACACAAGAAATCAACTCAATATATTTCTATCCAAGATGTATTCAACAGCTACTGAGAGTCAAGTACTGTACTCTTTGAGGACATAAGCACAAAACAGTTCAGGTTCTTAAACTCAAACTGTTCACAGTATAGGAATCAGACAAAAACACCAAATAACTCAGTTTATTTTCTTTTCCCTTAAGTCCTATAATTAGATTTTGTTTTTCCTCTTTGTGTGTGAGTGTTTGCTGTCACTTATTAACTTTCCAAATCTGAATAACTATTTTTCTCTTCCTTGTTTAAAACATTAGTAAAATATGAGAAAGCTGCACTATTTCATAAACTATCTTTACGACTAGAGTCACATTCTGGAGGGAAATGAAACTGAAGCAAGCACAAATCATTAAATTTGCTCATGTTCCTCTCACTTCCAAATTGCCCCTCTCATTTACTTATTCGCTTGCTCCCATCTCTAGAGCATCTAAAATACAGCCCTGTGCTCGCTAGAGAAATCATAGTCAGAACAAGATAACCAGATTCCTGACCCCAGGAAGCTTTGCTTGGCGGGGGTGGGGGTGGGGGTGAGGAGGGGGTGAGGAATTGGTATTGGAATACTGGATGACTGAAACAACAGTGTCATGAGCAACTTTGTAAAATAAAATGTTTAAGTAAAGCAAAAAAGACATATTGCTCTATATACACTAGTAGAAGCAACCTGAGGTTTAATATGTGCCATAATAATGATGTTCTTTAGAAAAATTATCACTTAACCACTCAATCTTTTAAGTTGCTACTTTTGAGGTGAATAAACTGACAGTGGGTAACTTGCCAATGGTTTAAAAAAAAACCCTACAAAACAGAGTTAGTATTTTAACCTAGTCTCTCTGACTCAGAAATGCCCCGTTAACTGCTCCACAAGAATTTCATTATTACAATACTGGTATCATTATAGCTTGGAGACCTTGGAAAGAGAATGTCATAACAAAGAGAACAGGGTAAATTAACTGTTTTAAAGATAGTTCAAAATACCTATTACATGAAGACACCAAGAGTCCATTCGTCCCTCAGGGACTATTAAATTTACTCAGGGACTGTCACCTTATTCTTTTACCCGGTAGCCTTAAGGAAAAAGTACAATCAGTATTTACATCTGTTATATTACTAAGCAATATAAGAAAAATTCTACTTATAAAACAGAAAGATTTAGGAATCAATTTCTGAAATTAGTATTTCCATCAAAAGGAGCTCACATCTCTCAGCATTCAAGATCTTCAGAAACAACAGCAAAACGTGAACTAGTTATTTGGTCCACATTTTCATCAACAGTGTCAAACGGCTCAGAGGATGTTCACAGCCCTACTCACTGTGCCAACTGCTTGTGTGCCATATAAAATATTCATTTACACACTTTCAAGATAAATCGTGGGTTGCTCAAGCATTTTTCCATTATTTTCAAAACCATGATAGCCTCTCTATCAGAAGTAGTATTTTTTATAAATCTTGTGATTCCTAGACTGGGGCATTTGAGCTTAAATTTTTGAAGACTGCTAGAAACCCAATAAGGAACTTTGACCTGTTTGTTCTTTCTTGACTGGGCAAACTTGAGCTGACTTCCATATAGCTACTGAGTTTAAGCACCTCAATTTCACATAGACTGCCATTTGTAAACCAAGGAGCTGGCAAGCTATTAGCTCAAACATAATTAGTGGGGGGAAAAGGAGTCTGGTGATGCTTAAAAAGCATGTGGGAAATTATATGTGTGAACTCATCTAGGCCAACTCACAAAGAATAAAATGTAAATGCAGAAAGTACCTAAACTAGATTAATATTCTGTGTGGGGGCTGGGTTTGATGGTCTCAGGCCGGGGTCCCACATGGCCACCTAAATACTATCAGATACAGCCCTAATTTTTTAAAGTGCTCAAATACTCCCAAAGAAAAAGCAAAGGAAACATTTAGACCTGAACCTGGTCACGTCCCAGATTTGTGTTTAATCTTCAAGTTGAGAAATACCGTAAGTATAGGGGGCATTATTGTCATATAGTTATATGTTAATGTTCTTTTAAGCTAAAGCCTATGTGAAAGGCAAAAATAAATACTGCAAAAAATATGAAGAAAAAAATAACCACTTACAATTTCACTACTGTCAACACTGTGTCCCAGCCTTTTTTTCTTGGCATATACATGTTGTTCTAAAACATAAAATTATGCCACAAGTACTGTTTTTCAACCTGATTTACTTTTCCATCCAGTAGTAACTCAAAAATTAACAAATCTACATTTTTGATTCTCCCATAAGAAATCTAACTAATCTCCCACTGTCAAACACATAAATTTCTCTCACATTGTGCATTTATAAACAATACAATGTTGAACATCCTTGAATATATGAGAGCTTGTCAGACCTGGCGAATTCCTAGAAACAGAAGTACTATAGCAAAGAATGTGGCTTTTGATACATATCACCAAATTGCTTTCCAGAATGATCTTGCCAACTGACACTCTCACCAGCAATTTAAAGCCTCTCCACACCCTGACCCTCCCTGGCAATGAGTATTCTGTTAGACACTTGCCAATCTGATTTTTAAAAAAAGATAAATTTTAGTTGCTTTCATTTGCATTTTATTTCCAGAAGTATAGGAAGTGCAGAGGCTGCAAAAACTGCATCTACTGAAGTGGAAGAACTCTAGAGGAAACATTTCTAGTTAGAAAAGTTCTGCTCAATGTATGATCTAATGTTACCCGTCTGACTTCCTAATTTTAATGGAACCTCATTTCAACAGGGAAGTCACTGCACCAGACTAACTACTTTCTTAAGCATTAAATATAAAGCCTTTAGCTTGGAGTCTAATAAAGTATTATTATCTGAGTCTATGGTAGCTGCTAGTTGTAGTTCCGTTGCCATCTGAGTAGCAGTAATGATGGCTTGCCCGTATTTCTTCTCTTACAAACTGCCTATTAATAGCCTTGATCCATTTCTCAACTAAAGAATTCTGTTTATTAATCATATATAAATTATGAATAATAACTTTTTATGTCATATACGTTGTCAATTTACCCTCCCCAATACTGACATTAGTTCCTACTTTTATAGTGTTTTGTTATATACGGCTCATTTTTTTTTATTAAGTCTAATCTTTTTTTATTTAAAAAAAAATTTAGTTTCTGCCATGGTATCATATTTACCAAGAACTTTACCACCTCAAGATTATAAAACTGGATATCTATATAAATCTATGTATATTCAACTCATATTTTGCTGAATATGCTCATTTTGAACAGTAAAATCTATAATCATCTATAATCATAGTTAATTTTGTTATAAAGTAGGAAGTTAATTTTATCTTTTTTTGTTCCCTTATGACAAAGAGATTATCCCAACACCCTTCAGAAACCCTTCCTAGCTGCCTTTAAATGGTACCGCTGATATGAAAGAGAATCATTCCTAACTGAAGATTTTGGAATCATGAATTATGCTTTGAAAACAAATGATTTTTTGTTGTTTCTTTAAATCTGGTACCAAAATTCATTTTGTGGTAAACTCTGACCTAAGCAAATGTGAAGATATTTTTGGTTGTTATTTATTCCATTTAGTGCCACTAGTAATTTGCTTTGCTACAAAAAAATACATGGATTTGATTAGGACATGTCAAAAAATTCTGAATTCTGAAACATGGCCAACAAAATTGCTTCAAATCAGGGATTGGGGACATTCAATAGAGAACTGAGTAAATATACTGTTTCCATATATATTTAAGCCTGCTTCCTATTATAGCTCGGCTATTCTCATTTTTCTTTTACTGTTAACACAATAAATCACACTGATTTTAAATGCTAAACTTCTCTTGCAATTTCTGGGGTAAACTACATTTATAATGCTCTATAATCTTTTTATTTTGCTTAGGTTCAACTTGTTAATATTTTTGTTACGAACTTTTGTATTTCTATTTATAAGGTCTGCAATTTTCTCTTATACAGTCTTTTTTTAGGTTTCTGTATCCAGGTTATACTAGTTACTACTTTCTGAGTTTGTATGTTAATTTGGTTTTATGTCTTGTTTTAATATTTGATAACATAATATTTCTCATTCTCCATTATTTACCAGGCTCAATGTTTTTTCTTCTGAACTCTAGAATTATTTTATCGATTTCCGTTACATTTTAGAATAACATGGACCAAAAGTGACTACTCAGATTTAATTCAATTATTTTTTCCAATGAATAAATGTTTCTCCGCTTCAAATCTTCTTTAATCTGCCTCAGCCCCGTACTATTCTCCACAGAGGTACTGCCAAACTCTTATGAAGTTTACTTCCAGGCACCGTATGGTCACCTTTATTTTACGATTCAATTCATGTTTCTACCACTGTTTCATTAACTGTGACTACAATTGTGGAAAACAGGTTAATTAGTGGCCTATTTTTCCCTGGAAAGGATGGAGTGGCTGCAGGAAGAGGAGCTGCTCATCACCATTTCATTCAGTCCACAAGCACCAGTTGAGCATATACTTTGTAGTAGACATTAAGGATTCCAACATGAAACGGTCCCAGTCCTTAAGGATTCACAGTCCATTAAATGGAAGGGCTCTGGGCTCAGGGCTTTATACTTACTATCACTATCACTATCACTATCTTCCCGTTCATCATCTATTTGTTAGAGCGGGCACCAGTAATATCTCCATATATCCTGTCTCATACTAGTAGAACCCAAAGGCATCAGCTTGCTCAGGAACATAAAGAGCCTCAAACCATTATATTAGCTCATGGGAATGACCAAATATAAATGTCACTGGTATTTGGCATATCAAATACGACACAAGCAGCTTGCCAGGCTTGCCGTGCGAGTGGCATACTCTTGTAGCCACCTCTAAATAAAGTAATTATTACTACCTAAGAAAATACACAAGCATAATATATTAAAAGACAAGCCTGATAGAATATCAATTCTTGTTTGAGGGGTTATTTTTGTTTGATTGATTTTGGTTTTCTTGCTTTCGGAAGTTAGTTTTTTTTGTTTGTTTTGTTTGGGGGTGGGGGCAATATCCAGTAATAATCAGTGGTTGGCTCTGTATTCATGGCTGACTCCTGGCGGTGCTCGGAGGACCATAATGAATCTGGACCTGGGTCAGCCACAAGAACTTACTCTGAAACCTCTGTCCTTAACCTCTATACTTACTATCTCTCTGGTCCTGAGTTCTGTTTTAGAGAGCCCAGGAGAATAGCACAAAGTCTTTCTCTTCTGGAGCTAGCAATTAGTGTCAGGACAAACTTCCTAAACAGATGATCCTTGACTCCTGAAGCACATCCCAGTTTCTCGGAATATGCCTAGCAAGGAGCAGAGAAGCACCTAGAAGCTGCAGTAAGTCCTCCAAACTTAACGCATACCATTAACCCAGTGCTCTGCACCGTGCCTGACCATGACGGAATACAGCAGCCAATTCCTTTCATCTGCCATAAGCTCAGCTGTCTTCGGTTGCCCGTGACTGAGCTAGGGATTGGGGATTGTGAGTCAAAGAACTGCACTTCTCATCCGGGTCTCAGGAAAAGGCCATCAGTGTCAAGTTGAGTCATTACAGCTTTAGTTACTAATGGTTCTGGCTCTAGAATCCTTAAAGCCCATAAAGTGCTATCACTTGTTTCTACATCGAACATGATGTTCTGGGAGAAAATGGCTCCATTTTGTGCCTAAAATGGTAACAAAGCAAATGAAAGCAAAACTGTGATGTGTCTCCTGGATGGTGACAGGTTCTGGTAAGCAAACAGCACAGTTAGCAAAGCTAAAAGATGCCCTGCTTGAACTATTTACCCTTGGTCCTTAGCTTGGAATTAAATGTGGAACCATTCACCACTCGAGTCCTTCACAGAGTGAACACCAGAAGCAGGAATGCAGGAAGGGGTTGAGAATCTGTCACTGATGCTAACCCTGAAGAGACTGGATGGAATCTGTCCTGTTCATCAGAAGCACATGTGCAGAGAACGCACCTGTCTTGAACCCTGAGTATTCAATAGCAAAACAAGTGAAATCACACCAAATGATTAATCATAGTGATCTTTTCAATTGCCAAGGTTGAAAGTTTTCCCACCTAAGCATCATAAATGAGATAAATTGCAGAACAGGATAGTAAGAGTTGTTACCGAATGATGCAATCACACAACAAAAGGACCTTCCAAAATCAGATCGTGGCTGGTGCTCAGATTTTGAGCCATTTTATATTCAGGGACAGAATAAGAAGGAAAGCATTTCCAATATTCCTGCTTCTTCACATTATCGTGAAACTAAGATGGGGAAAATGCCAAGACTGTTTCTTTCAATAACTTCCTGTATTTAGCAACAGGGCCATTCCCTCTATAACAAATATGCTATAGTAAACCATCTTGCTTATCAGTTTCATCTCAAATGTCATAATTCACAACATTACCTGTTCTTTTCTGCTAGCCAAACCATACTTCTGGCTGGTATAAACTCACAGCACAGAAGGATGAGGAAAAAATAATCATGTGAAGTTCCTTATGCTTCTCTGGTTATGGTATATATGTATTTATATAATATTTTGTGTCATGAACACTGTGCCCTTCCCAAGAGAGCACTAGCAAAAGCATGACTTTGATACACAAAGGAAGACCTTGAAAAAATAAAATGGGCAATTAAAATTAAAAATTAAAAATATTTGTTTCGAACAAGTCCTACAAATGTTGAAAGAGCCATTAAGGAACTAAACTATTTACTTGTTGCTAGTTCAGGGCGTTAACCATAAGAATAATTAGAGCTGCAAACATCACAGACACTCAGATTAACTCATTAGGACAACCATGTGTGCATTGGAGTAATTCCTGAGTTTGAATAATGGTTCCTTGACATATTTGCTTTGAGACTGTAAAAATGTTCATCTGTCTGAACTTCCTTTTCTGCAAAAGGGGAAATAACTGCTTCAGAGAAAGCGGGGCTCTCTTAATTGGTGAATTAAGAAAGAGTGGTAGATATAAGGCAAAAAAGATGAACAGGTGAGAGGTGGCCTCCACACCAGCTACCTTCCTATTCGGGTTCTATTCAGCTTCCCACAGACAACAAAAAACACTTCTACAAAACATGGTGGTTTAAAAAGTGTCATATTCTAGGGCTAATGTGATAGTACAGAAGGTAGGGCACTTGCCTTGCACATGGTCCACCCAGGTCAATCCCTGGCACTCATATCGTCCCCTGAATCTCTCAGGAGTAACCCCTAAGTACAGAGCCAGGAGCAAACCCTGACACTGCTGGGTGTGGTCCAACCACCGCCCTCCCCCACGCTGTTTTATTCTTGGCATCTATTGTTCCATTGGTACCAATAAGGAATTCTTAGTTAGAAAAGAGAAGGCCAGACACTGATAAAACATGACAAGGACAAAATGAACACAACAGTATCTCTTCCTTAGCAGGTTATGTTACATTTATGGACTCAAAGGCCTGTACAGCAAAGCTGTCCAAACCTGAAGATGTTTTATGAAAAATGGGGGGGAGTAAGAGGAGCTGGAGAGACAGTACAGAGGCCAAGGCGATTGTCATGCATCGCCCATGGCCCCCAATGCTGCCAGGAGTAATTCTTGAGCACAGAGCCAGGAGTAAACCCTGAGCAACACCAGATTGAGTCCCAAAACAAAACAAAAAGTGTAAGATAACGACAATTTCATTACGCTTTATAATGTGGGGATTATGTTCTCGATAAAGAAGTTAGATAGGGGAGAAGAGACAGAGCAAGAAGTCATTTCCATCCCACGAAAAAATGTTTACAAGAATCCAAAGCATGAATGTCTCACTGAAAAGGAGGAACTATTTAGTGCGCACTGGCACTGCAACTGTGTTAAACCACGTTCAAATGGGAGCCACTGGTGATATGTGTCCAGGCATTAATAACGCTCCCTAGGCAACAATCAGCAGTGGCAGCTAAGACCACCTGGTGACAGAAATAGTCTGAGTAAAAAGGTGACTGAGATAAGATCTGCCTTGTGTCCAAAGCACTGGCCTTGGAGCCGGGGGTGGCTCTCAACCATCTCAACTGTTGCTGGAACAGGATCTGCAGCAGACCTGGTCCTCTGGGTTCACACAACCAACATGCTCACCGCCACCTCATCCTGTACCATCTCCACTCCAGAAGCCAAAGAGCAAACACCCACTTTGTAGCATCCCTTGCAGGAAAGGCGGGGCCATGTGAGTTTCAGCCAGTGAAATGACAGATGGGACAGAGATTTGGGGGAAAGGGCTGCTCTTCCTGAGAAGAGACAGACGCACGTCGAGCTGCTCCTTCCTATTGCCATACAGTTTTTCAGATGCTCTACGGGGGCTCTCAGGCATCTTGTGATGGCAGGGAAGAGCCAAGGAGACAGCAGAGATGTTTGCTCTCTGACTCAATGTGCCAATTGTCCTTCCAACTTCTTGCTCAGTGACTTCTCAGTAAAGATCTCTATTTACTTGACAATTATCAGCGTAGCCTTTGTGTGTGTCCATCTGATTCTGCTTTATGCTGGCTGCCAAGCACATTCCTCACGCATGTACTGTTCACCAGATTCGCTAAGCCGGAGAACCAAACTGAGAAAACAAAGCTCGCCTAAGCAATATTCACAGGAAAGTTGAAAAGAAAAGTAGACCAGGTATGAAGTCCATGTCGTATTTCTATAAAATCAACTTCTGGGGATTGGGGGCACGAACTCCATGGCAAAACTGTTTGCCATACAAGAGAGGCCCTATGTCCTATCCCTGGTCTGCCCACAAGACCCCCAGCACAACAGTGAGTGACCACCTTAGTGGGTGCATCCAAGCATCACAACTGTAGATACAGGAGCACTGTGGCCAAGGGTATACTCCCTCCATTGTAAGCATGTGAACAAGCACAACTGTGTGACTCCAGGAAGCACAACTAGAAGTGTGATACCTAGAGAGCACTACAACGCAGAGAGAGACAGAGAAGGAAGAAGAGAGATGAGAGGAGGGGAGGGAGGGAGGGAATCGAAGAAGAGAGGAAAGGAGGGAAGTAAGGGAAGGAAGAAGAGAGGAGAGGAGGGGAGAGGAGAGAGGAGAGGGAGAGAGGGGAGAGATCCCAGTTCATCACAACAAAAACAAAAAGGAAAGGGAAAGGGTGGTGAGGGGAGGACATCAACAGTCTGCCTGATTTTATCAGAGGATCAGAAGCTCAGGATTGGAAGGGAAATGAATTCGAACTTCCTGAGCTGTCTCTAAACAAGCCCTTCTAATAACTCTCTAGCCTCTGCTTGAATTATGAAAGCGCCGATAAAGTCACCATTTCTGAGCTTCTATTATAGGAAATTCTTTCATCTTAGATTAGCTTTCTGTCTCTTTTCTTTTATTAATATGACATTTCTAGCCCTAATTTTTCCCTTCCCCCCTTCTAGAAATAGAGTCTCTTTGCATGAGACCCTTGCAAATGACCAAAGCCAGCAGTCATGTCCACTCTCCCATGTGCTGGTATGGACGCTGCTACTCACTATCTTCAATCTTCTGAGAAAACAGCCCTGCAAGAATGCAGGGAATCCTGGGTAACTTCTATATATGCTATTATCCATTTTCAGTGATGAAGAAGCCACAATATAAAAAACAAAGTGATATTCAATTTAATAATCTTTTATTTAAGCAGATATATTTTTAAAAGCTATCATTTCAGCCCATACTCAAAGTTTATAAATAATGATAAATTTTTCTCTCGAAGCCCCCCCCAACCCCCATCCCATGCCACCCTTCTCTTTGAAATCCACGTAAATTTTCCAGTTCAGGACATACCAATTAGAGTTGTCACACTATTATTGCTCAGCGGCCGCATGTGGCAGCTACTGTATAGAACACAGGTCTCATGGCGGAACATAAGTTCCTTTCTGAAGAGAAACAACAGGGAGAGTTTGTTAATCAGATAAAACATCACTGTGCCAAGTTCCTCAACCGAGAGACTTCACAGACCTATGCAAAAGGGAAGGGAAGGAAAATTAAATCCCGTGAACCTCTGAGAATAAGTCTTTGAACTTTCAGGGGTCAATGCTCCCCAGTTAATAAGCAGTCTTCAACAGCAGATTTTTAAAGCTTATCCTCAAAATAAAGACACACACACAAGGTTCAAGGGCTAGTACAGTGGATGGGGCACTTGCCTTGCATGCATCCAACCTACATTCACTCCCTGGCACCCATATGGTCCTCCAAGCACCTCCACTAGTGATTCCTGAGCACCACCAGGCATGGTCCAAAAAAACAAACAGACAAATATGGTTAAGTTGAGTATGAACTTTGAGAAGCTCTATGATCCCAGTTTGAAAACCCTATTGAAAAACCAAAATATCGCACAATGCTTCCTCTTTCTCAAGCTTTAATTTCATGTTACCAAGACTTCCAGGCCTATTCCGTCTTCCTTCCTTTCCTTTATACTCTTTTTAAGTGCTCGAGGAGGATGACCATAAATGTCAATATATGGGGAAATGCGTGAGACAGGAGCAAGACAAGTAAAGGCAGTCCCTCCTTGCCAAGAGCTAATACCCAAGTAATGAATGAAAACTAATAAACTAGAAAATAAATGAGTAAGACAGTATCAGGTAGAAAGAGGGATGAATAATTTAAGAGCATATCATGTGGATGATTTCTCTCTAAAGAACAACTTATGACAATACCTTACTATTATCAACCCCAACAGAAAAAATGAACAGAAAATAGAATAATCAGAAAATGTGTGAGACCAAGAAAGATATACTACTGTATATCTAATATCTCTCTCGTCACAACTCCACCCAGCAGACCAGACTATCACAGCCCAGATCATCGACTCCCACCCTGCAGCAGTTTTTTTTTTTAATCCAGCCGCACGGTTCATCATTAAATGCTTTATTTAGAGGTGACTACAAGAGTATGCCACCCACACGGCAAGCCTGGCAAGCTGCTCGTGTTGTATTTGATATGCCAAATACCAGTAACATTTATATTAGGTCATTCCCATGACCTAATATAATGGTTTGAGACTCTTTATGTTCCTGGAGCAAGAAGATGCCTTTGGGTTCTACTAGCATGAGACAGGACATATGGAGATATTACTGGTGCCCGCTCTAGCAAATAGATGATGAACGGGAAGATCGTGATCGTGATCGTGATCGTGATGGCATTAAAGAATACTGGAATGTCAGGAAAGTCTCAAAATAAAATTTTGTTTAAACATAACTAACATGAGAATAGGAATCAACATAAAATAATGAGCCCGAACCTTAGAAATGCATTTAGGTACTCTAAGCTGGGGGTGATGACTGACCTACATTTTTCAAAGAGCCCTTTCACTGCTCTGTGGTAGGTGATTGTAGGAGACAAGAAGAGAATCAGAGAAGACAGACAACAGAAGCCACACAGTAGCTGACTAGAGCTAACTTCCCTCTGCCGTGTGTTAATGATAGTATCAGTCAGAGCAGCAGACTTATTTCCTTTTGCTTTTAGGCCAGAGCTTGCCCGTCCTGCCAATTATGGCTCTTGCTCTAGGTTATACTGAGAACCAGAGAAGGTTCCGGAATTATTAACCATCAGTTCCTTAGGCTTCTGACTCCAACCTCCACTCAAACTGGTAGAACATGCACTACACAAGTGACAAATGAAGAAGAAAACATGGCAAAGGAGCCAATATTCAACTTCAACTGCTACTCAAGCCCCCAAATGTTCACAGCGCTTCTTTCTATAAACAATCTGCAATCTCAGACCAAAGCTTCCAACTCAATCCATAGACCTGGAGCTTTACAGAGCATGTTCTTCCCCTTACTGGGAAGAGAATGTGGGAAACTGCTAAGCGTGCTGAGGTAGCCAGCCTGCAGACAGCATCACTAGTAACTCATCCCATCCCAGTGCAAACATTCCATCAAGAGCTGAATTTTATTTCTCATCCCTCTGATTTTAAATTGGCCTTGTGACTCCCACCAAAGGAGGGAAGAAGCTATGCAGTGCCATTCCAGACCGAGGCCTTTAGGAAGGAGGCAACTTCCATTCTTGCACTCTTGAAATGCAGCCAGTGCTCAAAATGGAGAGCCTATATACTAGGGAAAATGAGGGGAATAAAAGTGCCCCACCCTGATATAAAAAAGAAAAGAAATATGAGACTACTATCCAAGGCCAGGCAAAATAGGCCAGGAGGATTTGTCAAGGGTTGGAATCTACCACAGATGTGTGGGGAGCAGAGGCAAGAGAGAAAGTACAGTTTGACAATAATAGTTAGGAATAGTAATGCTAGACTAGAACTGAGTACTGAAAGCAGGGAAAGGAGTATATATAATATGTATATATTATATATAATATGCATTATATATAATATATATCCATATTTATGATAATCCTTCAGTGTCATTTTACGAAATACAATGTACAAAAGGCAAAAGAGAGAAAGAGAAAAGTGAGAGAAAGAAAGAAAGAAAGAAAGAAAGAAAGAAAGAAAGAAAGAAAAAGAGAGAGAGAGAGAGAGAGAGAGAGAGAGAAAGAAAGAGAGAGAAAGAGAGAGAAGAAAAGTGTCTGCCATTTAGGGCCGGGCGATAGCCCAGCGGGTAGGGCATTTGCCTTGCACGCGGCCGCCTGCGCTGGCCCAGGTTCGATCCCCGGCATACCATATGGTCCCCTGAGCACTGCCAGGAGTAATTCCTGAGTGCAGAGCCAGGAATAACCCCAGAGCATCGCCGGGTGTGACCCAAAAAAGCAAAAATAAATGAATGAATGAATAAATAAATAAATAAATAAATAGACAAATAAATAAATAAAGATTAAAAAAGAAAAGTGTCTGTCGTAGAGGCAGGTTGTGCAGGGTGGTAGGAGGGAAACGGGCACATAGGTGTTGGGGAATGTGCACTGGTGTAGCGACGATTGTTGGAACACTGTATGTTCTGGATGGCTGGATGTGTTTATAAATCTATATTTGCTTCACTTGTGTGTAAATGCATAGAAAACTGACCTTGGGTCTAGTTCATCTTTTAAGTATGTAGCATATAATAACTTCTTTTTGGGACCTTTTGGTCACACCCAGCGATACTCAGGAGTACATGCAGAACCCGCCAAGTAGTTGAGGTTGGGAGGGGGAGGGAGGTGGGGACATTGGTGATGGGAGATGGGTTTGGGTGGAGGGATGGGTGCTGGAACACTGTAGAACCAAAACTCTACATGAGCATCTTTCAATTTTATGTCTAAAATGGTGTAATAAAATTTGGGGAAAAAAATAAATAATATTTGCAATGTTGCAGCCTCTTTGTTGATCATGAACACAAGCTGAAAAAGCTAAATGGATCCAAACAACCAGAAAGCCTCACTGATGAAAATACCTCATTATTATTCAGTTTCCTTGGAAATTTAGCTTTGGCTTTTTCCTTTTTTTTAGCTATATGTATTCATTTTACTGTAGGAGCCAAAGAATTCCAATTTCATGTTTAATTCATATGCTGGTACCAGAGTGATAGATAGCAGGTACAGCATTTGCATTGTACACTGCTGACCTGGGTTCAATCCCTGGCATTTCATATGGTCCCCTGAGCACCAGTGGGAGAAATTGAGTGCAGAAACAGGAGTACTCCTGAGTATCGCTGGGTGTGACCAACAGGTCCCAAAAAGAAGTTATTATATGCTACATACTTAAAAGATAAACTAGACCCAAGGTCAGTTTTCTATGCATTTACACACAAGTGAAGCAAATATAGATTTATAAACACATCCAGTTGAACCAGAACATGTATGTGTAATAATCAGATAATGTAAATATTAAGTATAATGAAATAATCATTAATAAGGGGTTGCTCTAGTTTGAAACAAAGTAGGATATTTGCTAGATAGATGTAGCTCAGTGGTAGAGCATTTGCTTGCATGTGTGAGGCCCTGGGTTCAATCCCCAGTACTGAAACAAACCAACAAAACAAAAGTCAGGATATTCCAGATAGAAACATAGACAGGAGGGGCTGGGGAGTTAGTGCAGAAGGTAAAGCTGTTTTGTATACAGCTAATCCCAGTCTCATCCCCAGGACCGCACAGCCCCTGAGCACCAGAGGGAATGGTCATCCTCCTGAAAATCACATAGAAACAGGAGCAAAATCAAAGATGTGGTATAGTACAGAGCGTTTCTCAGGAATGAAAAGTTCTCCAACCGAACCACGCATGACTCAGCTGTAATAGCTCACATAAATTACCCCCTACGCAAGTCCTACTATGGTACTACAAGGGGGTGGCTGAAAAGACCTAAAGTCTTCAAATGATGACCCTGATGTCAAGGTATCAAATTATATGGCTTATGAACTATATCATGTGCACACACATTTGCTTCTCTTTCACTCCATCTTGCAGGCAAAGAGCAATATTATCCACTCTCCATTTTGCTAAATGTATCCTGTTTTGAGGATTTATGTTCAGTTGATGGTCTGACATAGAAAATGACTGGGTCCCCCTGGGATGAACCCACAGCCACGGCAGAGCTTGGCAAGCTACCTGTGGTGAATTCAATATGCCAAAAACAGTAACAATAATGGACCTCATTCCCAACGAATGGAGACGTTACTGGCGCCCACTCAAGCAAATTGATGAACAATGGGAAGACGAAGTGACAAGTGACTCAAGTATCAGCCATCTTTTGTATGGCACTTGATATTTCCCATGTGCTAATGCTCAGGCTACAATTTTGGATGCAGAAAATGCCCTTATCTTCATGAAGCTCAATGATGGAGTGCAGGAAGTAGAAAGGTCAGCTGACCAGAGAAGATTCAAGTGGGGCGCATTTAACCTAAGAAATCAGGTATTTGGGAGAAAGCACTCTTTAGGCAGAGGAATGAGTGATACGAAGGTCCTGAACTGCCCCTATATTTGAGGAAGCCCAATGAGTGAAGGAAAGAGAACTAGGGAAACAAGGCTGTCAGCAAGATTAATACAGCAAGCACGTGCTTACCTTGCTCACGGCCAACCTGGGTGTGACTCCTGTCACTATGTAAGGTCCCCTGAGCCCTACCAGGAGTGATCCCTGAGTGCAGAGACAGGAGTAAGCCCAAATCACCAGGAGGAATGGCACCCCCACACCAAAAGAGAAAATAATTCAATTTTTCTGTTTCGTTTTTGTTTTGGGGTCATACCTAGTGATGCTCAGGGGTTATTCCTGGCTTTGCACTCAGGAATTACTCCTGACAGTGCTTAGGGAACCATATGGGATGCTGGGGATCGAACCCAAGTCAGTCACGTCCAAGGCAAACACTACCTGCTAAACTATCACTCTAGCCCTCCATTTATTTTAAATCAAGGGGGAGAGGAAGGGGAGGGGAGGGGAGGAGTCCAGCAACATAGGGACTGGTAACAGAAATACTTGGATTTTATGTTTTCAATCTGCTGGGACGTTGCTCTCCTTACAGCCTTTCCCAGGCCCAACTCAATCCAACAGTCTATCATCACGTCTTTCTGCTCAAACATCACCTGTGCTTTTAGCAGCCACGCACATGTCTTTTCATTTCATGCATCAGTGCAATTTCCTCAACTATGTCTCAGGGGCAAGAAATCTGTCATATTCTCTGCATTCCCAGCGCCTGGAACTAAGTGATGCTCCATAAATCTTCTTTGGAAGGTGATGATGATGTAATCCCTTGGAGTCTTTTCCAGCTGCAAGATCCTTTGAACTCTTTCAACCAACTAGTTTGTACAATGACTCAGAGGCCTGACATCTTTCTAGCTTTTGGTTATAGTCCTGCCACTTTTAGAGTTTCCATCTAGCAAATAAGTCGGATAAAGTACCCCCAGAGTGCTGGAATACGGACTGAAACCCAAACAGGAACATTTTTGTAACTATCTCACGGTGGTATATAAAAAAAATTTTTAAAGTACCCCAGAGTGATTGTGTAAATGGAGGCACCACAGGATTCTTTTCTAATAAGGTACTTATTAGTGTTTGTAACTTATGCCACTTGAGCCTCAGGGGAGACATGAATCACTAGAGAATAAATTCTACCCTGGGATGAGTCCACTGCTGTCCTTGAAAGATGGCTTCAAACGGTTTCCTTTCTCCTAATGAAAGATGGCAGTTAACTGCCCTTGTTCTGAGTCTGGATTGACCTTACTGACTTAGTGTCTAGCATAGAGCCCAAAAGGAAAGACAGTGAGAGAGAGTGAGAGAGAGAGAGGGAGAGAGAGGGAGGGAGTGGGAGAGAGGGAGACAGAGTAGAGAGAGAGAGCAAGAGAGAGAACAGTGCCTGCCATAGAGGCAGACTGGGGATGGAGGGGTGGAAGGAGGGAAACTGGGTTCACTGGAGGTAAGAAATGTACCCTGGTGAAGGGACCGGTGTTGGGACATTGTAGAACCAAAACCCAATAATGAACAACTTATAACTGTGTACCTCATGTGATTTAATGGAAGGAAGGAAGGAAGGAAGGGAGGGAGGGAGGGAGGGAGGGAGGGAGGGGAGGGAGGGAGGGAGGGAGTGAGTTCTGGAACTTACAGAGCAATGTTATAAGTTTTATCTCATACACTGAAGTTTCCTCAGACCCTTTGGCAATGGTCTCTCTGGAAAGCCAAGCTGATCTGAGTAACCCAAGAACAAAGTCCAAGGTAACCAAGAACAGTCGGAGCCTGTGGCAATGCTCAGAGCACCAGTCCCAGATAAGCACCTCGGCAAGAGCCAGCTTGATGGTAACCTTCCCAGTCCCAGACCAGGGTATGAGGGTGAAGAAGCTGACTTAGGAGTGGACCCTCCAGCCTCGACTGGCAACACCGTGCCGGAAAGCCACCCCGTTGACTCCTTCCTGACTGTTAAGGCACCAAGTCACAAACAAAATGAAAAAGCTGTTTCCTTTTGGAGGAAAGCGGCTTGGGGACCACAAGGAGCTACTCCGACTCTGTGCTCAGAGATCACCATATGCTGTGGCAGGAGCTACCACACCCCGTCCCAAAATAGCTGTTTCCATCTGACCAGTTTTCAGTTTGTCACACGGGAGAGAGAAGGGGTGGGAGCAGCAGGTACGGTAGGAAAGACGCTGTTTGGTTCACAGCCAGCATCGATTCCTGGCACCACACAAGGTCCTCCAACGCCTGTCAGGAGTGATCCCTGAGCAGAGCCGGGAAAAAGTCTGAGCACCACCAGCTGTGGCCCCAAAAAGGAAGCGAAGGAGGAAGAACTATGCAGCATTACTACTCACGAAAGCGCCTTCCCTAGATTATAACATGGCAGCTTCAGTCTAAAATTTATCCTGTGGCTCCTCTACCCAGAGAATTGATTCGTAGGACATAAGGAAGACAGATGCGGTGCCTTGAAGGCGCATCCTGAGCCAATTTTTCTAACAAAATTGCATTCTAACTAAAGCCACCTGAATTTCCCCAATGCAAAATCCATAGAATTTATTTGTGATTATACAGGTCACACAATTATGCCACTGGGTAAATTACGCATATTTCACTAACCCTACAGACCAAAACTACCAATCTTTATACTACTTTTTAAAAAAAACTGGATGACGGGGCCAGAGCAATAGCCCAGCGGGTAGGGCCTTGCAGGCGGCCGGCTCAAGCCGGTCCGGGTTCTATCCCGGGCATCCCATATGGTCCCCGAGCACCGCCAGGAGTAATTCCTGAGTGCAGAGCTAGGAGAAACCCCTGAGCATTGCCGGGTGTGACCCAAAAAGCGAAAAAATAAATAAATAAATAACTGGATGAGGCTTAAAAAGAGAAACTAAATGCGCAATTTTTTATCAAAAGATAAAATATCTGACTTCTAAGCAATGACTGCATGAAATACTACTAGGAATTTCTGAAATTGGTCACAGTCAGATGCTACCAGAATGTAAAATACTCCATTGCAAATAGTCCTTTCCTTTTAAAAATCCTGTTGTTTGCACAAAGGAGCTCTATTTTGAAGACAAAAGCTCCTAGAAATGGGCAGGTATTTTTACCCCTATCAGTTTAAATATCACTCCTTACCCACATCAGTCACTTCAGATTCAAGTGAGGGGTTTCTGGGGAAGCAGCCTGATTTATATCACTCCTCTCTCCCACACACCCCTCTCCAAGTCAGATCAGGATCGCAAAAACAAATATTTAAAAAAAGGGCTAAGTGGACCCAGGACTATGGGAGTGGGAACACAAAAGACCACATTTTAGCAGTAAATACAGAAGAGCGCCAATTTTTTTCCAAATAGGCTGCTACCCTGAAGTGAGTCTAATCATATTCCATCACTCACATTTTTCACATTATGAATTCACACTCATGACTGGTACAATGTAATTTTAAATTGACGAAAGAAAATAACTTCAAGAAAACACCCTAAAAGCTAAGGGTGCTTTAGCTTTTCACATGGCAGAGTAAAAATGACAAAATGCTTTTAAGAGAAACTATGCTCTTCCAAATTTGTAAGTAGATATTTGCTTGAAAATTAATTTAGAAAGGTGGTACAGTATTATGTGTGAAACCCTATCAGCAGCAGTTCGGTAAACCACAGTGCAAAGGCTTCTAAGAATAATAACAAGCACCTCTCCTAGAGGCAGGCTGGAGGTGGGAAACCGACAGGCGGGGAGGCAGTGGTGGAGGGCAGTGAACATTGGTGAATCAGTGTTAAAGAAAGTTCAGAACTCAAAGGGCAGGAGCTCATGTTTTGCGTGTCTGAGCCCTTGACTCGGATCCCCCGCACCACCGGGAGTGGTCTCAGAGTGAAGCGCCTCCCCCACCCCCAACCCAAAAGAGAAGGAAAACTAGCTTATTACCAGTAAAAATCCATTTTGTATCATTGTAAACTATAGGAGCTCATGTATTTTTCCAAAAAGAAAACTCTAGAATTTACTTAGGAAAAAAAACTGAAATGCATCAACCTCTGTGAAGAATATTTCGTGAAAGACTAACCGTTTCCTTCACACAGAAACCATCTCTTCAGCTGCAGTAAATCATTAACTCAGCATAAAGCACATCTAAAAACATCTATTTATATTGCTGCACTGAATCACAGCTTTTAAAGAGCTCACAAGGAATAAATAGCTGCTAACACCACCAAAAATAAATACAGTGACGTTTGGGCTATGTGGTTGCACCCATCAATAAAAGCACAATGCAGAGAGCCACACTTGTGATTTTCTGAGGGGCCTTTCCGGGTGGTGCACAGGGCTCTGCACTCAAGATCACTTCTGGCAGCGGTTGGAAGACCATCTGGGATGCTGGGGATGGAACCAGGTCTGGCTGCACGCAAGGCAAATGCCCTACCCACTGTGTTAGCTCTCTGGTCCTCTCTGGGTCCCTGTACTTTTCACCTATGGGAGAACATGAGCATCTTCGTGCCCTCCAGCTCCAGAAGCCATTCCTTCATGTAACATGCAAAAGAAGGTGTTTAATGAAGATTAATAGTGAAGGTGGGTTCAATCAAATGTCAAACTATATTATACTAAGTATCCTGGTTTTTTCTGTAATATCAAGAAAGCCAAACCTTTCTCAATGGTGTCTCTATTGCCCAATCCAGGCTGACGGGGAGATGAATATATTTTGGGGTTGCCTCTCCCGCACTAGTGGCATCTGTGTGCATGACATGATCAGGCGTAGAGAACAGCAGGTCCTGTCTGAAATGGTCCTGCTTTAGAAAAAAAGAAAAAACCCTTTGTGGAATATAGAGAATCTGAAGAGAAACCTGTAAAATTCAGGAACTTAACAAAAAATTATTTAAACCCTAAGAACTTCCCCAGGCAGGGACTGTGATTATTTTCTTTTTCTTGTTTGTTTAAATTGACCTTTATTTACAAAATTAAATTTGGAATATTTTACTAGGACCAGGTAGAGAAAGATGCAGGCTATCGATTGGTAATTAATAGAATGTACTAGTAAAGGAGGAGGTGCAAAATGAAGCATTCTAGCCACAAGACAGATTCTTGTGAATGTACCTTACCACCGGCAATGCTGATGACTAACAAGGAAAGAACCACATAAATACCATTCAATGAAGGGAACGTTTTAATAATTTTTTTTTTTTTAATAATTTTAAACTTCAAAATATTTCATTTGAGAGGACTTTTTTTTTAACTTTGAAGACTCTCTGATGATCTGGTCTATTAATGCAAGTATTCAATAGACAATTATACTGTTCTCCATGGAAGCAGTGTATGGAACCACTCCTCACAATGGTCATTTCAGAGCCAACCATGGAAAGCAGCCTGGTCATTTTATAGCCTTCTTCTTCCCTCTACCCACCCCCTACTCCCTTCAAGAAGAAAAAAAGCTCCTTAAAAAAGAAAGGAAAGAGGGGCCGGAGTGATAGTACAGTGAGTAAGCATTTGCCTTACACACGGCTGACCTGACTTTGATCCCCAGCATCCCATATGGTCCCCTGAGCATGGCCAGGAGTAATCCCTGAGTACATAGCCACAAGTAACCTTTGAACTAGCTAGCCTTGGGCTCTACTAGCATGAGACAGGACATATGGAGATGTTACTGGGGCCCGCTCGAGCAAATCGATGATGAACGGGAAGACAGTGAACCTTTGAACATTGCTAAGTGTGTCCCCCTTGCCCCCCCAAAAGAGTCATAATACTGTGAACCAGAAGAGCAGGCATGCAAGGTGTGATGTAGTGAGGCAGGCTCTCCCAGCTACCACAAGCAGTGACCCAAGATGACCCCTTAGCAATGAACCAGAAGTGGTCCCTGAGCACTGGCCAATGTGGCTAAGACACCACTGTCCACACCAACCCTCCCCTAAAAGCTGTCCTATTTCTCAAGATGCTGAAGATCCCCGGAAGGGCAATTCCCTCGTCAAGTAACAAACAAGAGCGACCAAGTGCAGAGGATGGTTTTGTGGCCTGTTGAATGCTGAGAAGGTTGTGAGAGGAAGGGGAAGTCTAATTGGGCCTGACTCAGGAGGCTGACAGGGAAATTATCAAAGGGGTTAATTATAGAGCAAAGTAGGAACAGGGTCCAGCAGACAGAGCCACAGAACATAGGTCAGAAGGTAGGAAGCAACAGGAAGTCAGATGAGGGCAGCTAGAGAGTGGCGGCAGAGCCTCTCTTCCAGAAGGCTTCCTGTGCTCCTGGACAAATTGGGACTTTATCCTCAGAGCCTTGGGAAGCTATGGCGGAGGGCCAGGTAAAACGGAAATTAACACAAATCGGTCTGTATCTGAAGTCAGTGTTTCTCACGGGCCCCTTCCAACCTTGCTTCCATTTCCATTGATTGCCCCCCTAGACACATGATGATATGATATTCACTTTGACCCCAGGAATATTCTGGATGCCCATTTGAGAAAGTTTCCATCTGTTCCATTTTGGTTTTCTATGTTGTTTTTAGGGGGTGGGGGTTGGGGGTGCTGTACACCCAGCAATGCTGAAGGCTTACTCCTGGCTCTGAGCTTAGGAAACGAAACATCCCTGGTGGTACTCAGGGTAACATGAGCTGCTAAGGATCAACCCGGGTTGGGCAAGGCACATGCCTTACCACTGTACCATGTCTCCAGCACCAGTTTTTCCTTTTATTGAGTGGAGGGGGATAGAGGGTTGGCCAAACTTGCAGGTACTTGGGGTTTACTCCAGGCTCACTGCTCTGAGGTCACTCCTGTAGGTGCTTGGGAGAGAACTGGGGTTAGCAACATGCAAAGAAAGTACCATAACCCCAGTACTATCTCTCATCAAAGTTTTCTGGATTTGGGGTGGTTCTTTCTTTTGGAGGTGAGAAGGGATGGGTTTGGGTCATAGATGCTCAGGTCCATACTGTTCAGTACTCAGGAGGGACCCATGTGTATGCCGGTGATTTGAACCAGAGTGGCAGGATGCGAAATAAGTGCTTTAACCCCTATACTAACTCTCTGGCTCAAACAAACACTGAAACAACAGAAATCCAAAAGATCAGAGATTACCTTGAGAGTCTTATGCCATGAAACATTAGAAATTAGAAGAAATGGATAAATTCCTTAAGTCCTATAATCTCCCACATCTGAAATAAGACCTGCAATACCTGAATAAGCCTATCACCATTGAGGAAATTGAAAGAGTAATCAAAAGTCTGCCCAAACACAAAAGCCCAGGTCGAGATGGATTCACTAGTGAATTCTTCTAAATGTTTAAGGAGGACATACTCCCAGTCCTTTTCAAGCTCTTCCAGGAAATAGAAGAAACCGAAACACTCCCAAACAGCTTCTACGAGGCACATTATCACCCTGATATCCAAAGCAGGCAGAGACAACACAAAAAAAGAAAACTACAGACCAATCTCCCTGATGAACAGATGCTAAGATCTTCAACAAAACACTAGCAAACAGAATCCAAAGACATATCAAAAAGATTACACATCATACCAAGTAGGATCCATCCCGGGAATGCAAGGATGGTTCAACATTTGAAAGCCAATCAACATAATATATCAATAAGAGAAAAAATAAAAACCATATGATCATATCAATAGATTAGAGAAAGCATTTGACAAGATCCAACACCCATTCATGATTAAAACCCTCCAAAAATGGGAATTGAAGAAACTTCCTTTTTTTTAAATTTTTTATTTTTACAATTACAAAGATATACAATTAAAAAGTTCATATTTGGGTTTTGGTCATACAGTGTTCCAGCATCCATCCCGCCACCAGTGCCCATCTCCCACCACCAACGTCCCGGTTCCCTCCCCCATCCACCAGCCCTCCTCCATGGCAGGTTTGAAGAAACTTTCTTAATATAGTCAAAGCCATCTAAAGTTCACAGCAAGTATCATTCTCAATGGGGAAAAATTGAAAGCCTTCCCCTAAGATCAGGGACTAGACAAGGTTGCCCCCTCTCACCACTTTTATTCAATATAGCACTGGAAATACTTGCTATAGCAATCAGAGAAGAAAATGACATTAAGGGTATCTAGATAGGCAAGGAAGAAGTCAAGTAATCACTATTTGCAGATGACATGATATACCTAGGGAACCCTAAACTCTCTACCAAAAAAACTCTTAGAGTAGAGTGTCAGGGTACAAAATCAATACCCAAAAGTCAGTGGTTTTCCTATATACAAATAACGAAAGAGAAGAAAGGGATATTAAGAAAACGATTCCATTCACAATTGTGCCACAGAAAATCAAATACCTAGGAATCAGCTTAATCAATGTATAAAGAACCTGTGCAAAGAAAACTACAAGACACTGCTACAAGAAATAAAAGAGGACATGAGGAAATGGAAACACATTTCCTGCTCATGGATGGGGAGAATCAACATTGTCAAAACGGTAATACTCCCCTAGAGCTTTGTACAAATTCAATGCAGTCCCTATAAGGATACCCATGACATTCTTAAAAAAAATAGACCAAACACTCCTGAAATTTGTATGGAATAATAACGCCTACAGGTAGCTAAAGCAATCCTTGGGAAAAAGATGGGAGCCATTACTTTTCCCAACTTCAAACTGTACTACAAAGCAGTAGTAATTAAAACAGCATGGTATTGGAATAAAAACAGACTTGTGGACTTATGAAATAGAGTTGAGTATCCTGACACCCATCCTCATGCACATGATCATTTAATTTTTGATATAAAAAAATGCAAAAAGTATAAAATGGAGTAAGGAAAGCCTCTTCAACAAGTGGTGCTGGGAAAACTGGGCAGTTACATGTAAAAAATGAATTTGGACCTCTAACACCATGCACAAAAATCAAATCAAAATGGATTACAGATCTCAATATCAGACCTTAATCCATAAAGTATGTCGAAGAAAATATAGGAAAAACTCTCCATGACATTGAAGCTAAAGGCATCTTCAAAGATGAAACACCACTAACAAAGCAACTAGAAGCAAAGATAAACATATGGGACTACATGAAACGAAAAGCTTCTGCACCTCGAAAGAAATAGTGACCAAGATATGACAGTCCACAGAATGGAAAAGAATATTCACCTAATACCTGTCTGATAAGGGGTTAATGTCCAGAATAATAAGTTCTGCACTGGTAGAACTTTACAAGAAGCAGCAACCCTATCAAAAAAATGGGGAGACCCAAACAGCTTCTACGAGGCACATATCACCCTGATACCCAAAGCAGGGAGAGACAACACAAAGAAAGAAAACTACAGACCAATATCCCTGATGAACACGGATGCTAAGATCTTCAACAAAATACTAGCAAACAGAATCCAAAGACTCATCAAGAAGATTATACATCATGACCAAGTAGGATTCATCCCGGGAATGCAAGGATGGTTCAACATTCGCAAGTCAATCAACATAATACATCATATCAATAAAAGAAAAAATAAAAACCATATGATCCTTTCAATAGACGCAGAAAAAGCATTTGACAAGATCCAGCACCCGTTCATGATTAAAACCCTCCAGAAAATGGGAATTGAAGGGACTTTCCTCAAGATAGTTACAGCCATCTACCAAAAGCCCACAGCAAGCATCATTCTAAATGGGGAAAAGTTGAAAGCCTTCCCCCTGAGATCAGGGACAAGACAAGGTTGCCCCCTCTCACCTCTTCTATTCAATATAGTACTGGAAGTACTTGCCATAGCAATCAGAGAAGAAAAGGACATCAAGGGCATCCAGATAAGCAAGGAAGAAGTCAAGCTATCATTATTTGCAGATGACATGATATTATACCTAGAGAACCGTAAACTCTCTACCAAAAAACTCCTAGAAACAATAGACGCATATAGTAGAGTGGCAGGATACAAAATCAACACCCAAAAGTCAGTGGCTTTCCTATATACAAATAACGAAAGAGAAGAAAAGGATATTAAGGAAACTATTCCATTCACAACTGTGCCACAGAAAATCAAATACCTAGGAATCAACTTACCCAAGTATGTAAAGGACCTGTACAAAGAAAACTACAAGACACTGCTCCAAGAGATAAAAGAGGACACAAGGAAATGGAAACATGTTCCCTGTTCATGGATGGGGAGAATCAACATTGTCAAAATGGTAATACTCCCTAGAGCTCTGTACAGATTCAATGCAGTCCCTATGAGGATACCGATGACATTCTTCAAAGAAATTGACCAAACGGCTCCTGGAATTTGTATGGAACAATAAACCCCCAAGGATAGCTAAAGCAATCCTTGGGAAAAAGAAGATGGGAGGCATTACCTTTCCCAACTTCAAACTGTACTACAAGGCAGTAGTAATTAAAACAGCATGGTATTGGAATAAAAACAGACCTGTGGACCTATGGAATAGAATTGAGTATCCTGACACCCAACCTCAAACACATGATCATTTAATCTTTGATAAAGGTGCAATGAGTCTAAAATGGAGTAAGGAAAGCCTCTTCAACAAGTGGTGTTGGGAAAACTGGGCAGCAACATGTAAAAAAATGAATTTGGACCTGTGTCTAACACCATGCACAAAAAATAAGATCAAAATGGATTAAAGATCTCAATATCAGACTTGAATCCATAAAGTACATTGAAGAGAATATAAGAAAAACCCTCCACGACATTGAAGCTGAGGGCATCTTCAAAGGTGAAACATCACTAACAAAGCAACTGGAAGAAAAGATAAATATATGGGACTACATGAAACTAAAAAGCTTCTGCACCTCAAAAGAAACAGTGACTAAGATACAAAAGCAGTCCACAGAATGGGAAAGAATATTCACCCAATACCCATCTGATAAGGGGTTAATATCCAGGATATATCAGGCACTGGTAGAACTTGACAAGAAGAAAACAAACAACCCCATCAAAAAATGGGGAGAAGAAATGAACAGAAACTTCAGCAAGGAAGAAATTCGAATGGCCAAAAAACATATGAAAAATTGCTCATCATCACTAATCATCAGAGAGATGCAAATCAAAACAACAATGAGATACCACTTTACACCACAGAGACTGGCACATATTCAAAAGAGCAAGAACAACAAGTGCTGGCGTGGATGTGGGGAAAAGGGGACACTCATCCATTGTTGGTGGGAATGCCGGCTGGTACAGCCTTTCTGGAAAACAATATGGACTTTCCTCCAAAGACTAGAAATTGAACTCCCATTTGACCCAGCCATACCACTCCTGGGAATCTACTCTGGGAAACCAAAAATACGCAGCGGAAACACCATCCCTACTTTTATGTTCATAGCAGCATTATTCACAATAGCCAGAATCTGCAAGCAACCAGAGTGCCCGAAAATCGATGACTGGATAAAGAAGCTTTGGTACATCTACACAATGGAATACTATGCAGCTGTTAGGAAAAATGAAGTTATAAAATTTGCCTATAAATGGATGGACATGGAGAAGATTATGTTGAGCGAAATTAGCCAGAAGGAGAGAGACAGATACAGAATGACTGCATTTATTTGCATGGCATAAATATATATGTACATATTATGATACCAATATCCAAGGTCAAGTGAAGCATATATCAGGAGGTCTTGTCAAAGGTGGAAATTATCACAAACGTGTGGGAGTCAGAGTTTAGGAAAGACAGAAAATGGAACAGGGTGCTAATAATAGTCGAGGGTACTAATGCCAACCTAGAACTGAGCATGAAATAGAGGCAAAAAGGATTCACATGACAACCTTTTAATGTATGTTCTGTAATCCATAGTCTAGAAGGGAAGGAAAAGAGAAAGAGAGAGAAAGGCAAAGAAATAAATAACCTGCCATGGAGCAGGGCTGGGTTAGGGGGAGGGAACCGGGGATGTTGTTGGTGGGAGATGGGCACTGGTGGAGGGACGGGTGCTGAAACACTGTATGACCAAAACCCAAACATGATCTTTTTAATTGTATATCTTTTTATTTGTATGGAGATGGGCACTGGTGGAGGGACGGGTGCTGAAACACTGTATGACCAAAACCCAAACATGAACTTTTTAATTGTATATCTTTTTATTTGTATATCTCACGGTGGTATAATAAAATACTTAAAAAAAATGGGGAGAGAAAATGAACAGGAATGGCCAAAAGGGGTATGCTCATCATCACTAATCAGAGAGATGCAAATCAAAAGAATTAGATATTATCTCACACCACAGAGACTGCGCATACCCAAAAGAGCAAGGACAATGCTACAAATGCTGCCGTAGATGTGGGGAGAAAGGGACTCTCATCCATTGTTTGGTGGGAATGTCAACTGGTACAGTCTTTTTGAAAAAACATGGACATTTCTCTAAAGACTAGAAATTGAGCTTCCATTAGACCCAGCCATACCACTCCTGGGAATATACCCTGGGAAGCCAAAAACTCACAACAGAAACACCATCTGCGCCTTTATTTTCATAGCAGCACTATTCACAATAGTCAGAATCCGGAAACATCCAGAGTGCCCGAGAACTGATGACTGGATAAAGAAACTTTGGTACATCTACACAATGGAATACTATGTAGCTGTTAGGAAAAATGAAGTCATGAAATTTGCCTATAAATGGATGGACATGGAGAGGATCATGTTGAGTGAAATTAGCCAGAAGGAAAAAGACAGACATAGAATGACTACATTTATTTGCATGACATAAAAATATATATATTTATATATATATTTATAATTTTATGTATTAATAATTTATATAGATATATTTATATAAATTTATATATAAATATATATAGTATGATACCAATATCCAAGGTCAGGCAAAACATGGATCAGGAGGTCTTGTCAAAGGTGAAATCTACCACAAACGTGTGGGAGTCAGAGGTTAGGTAAGACAGATAAGGGAACGATGTGCTAATAATTGTCAAAAGGGATAATACCAGCCTAGAACTGAGCAGGCAAAAAGATACACATGATAACCTCTAAATGCATTACAATCCAAAGTGTGTAAGAGAAGGAAGAGAGAAAGATAAAGAACCTGCCATAGAGGCAGGCAAGGGGAGAGGGTAGGGAATTGGGGGCATTGGTGGTGGGAAATGGGCACTGGTGGAGGGATGGGTGCTGGAACACTGTATGACCAAAACCCAAACATGAACATCTTTGTAACTGTGTATCTCAAGGTGGTATAATAATACTTAAAAAAAACAACAACAACAACAAAAAACCAACAGTTTTTAGGGCCAGAGTACAGTTCAACAGGTAGCACATTTGCTTTGCACACAACCAACCTGGGTTCAATCCCGGCATCCCACATGGTCCTCTGAGCAACACTCGGAGTAATTCCTGAGTGCAGAGCCAGGAGTAACCCCTGAGCATCACTGATATGATGCTCCTCCCACCCCACCCCCCCAAAAAAAAAATCCCACTGTTTTTAAACATGGTTCTTTCTGCTGTGTGGAGAATAGGTTCTGGAAGAAGTACCATTATTACAGTAATCTGACAAGGGAAGGAGAAAAGTTGACACATTTGAGGACTATTTCTGAAAGTTTGCTAATGGAACAGATATTGGTGTGAAGGTCTGTTCCAGCAAAAAAATGAAAACAAGATGATTCCTGGGCTAGAGCTAAGAAAAAGAAAATCAAGACTTCTGCTTGGGTTAGCGCCCTCATTTTTTTCACCAGTTGAAATTCCAGAAGCCTTTTAAGTACAAGTATCAAATTGAGATTCCCAGTTTTATTTTGCTAATACTATTATTCATACAAAGGATCAAAATAATGTCAAGATGAGTATGTGTTAAAAAGTGAAGGTAAGGGCTTGGGATTTACATACAGAGGTTAAGGAACATACCAACCTGGGTTCAATCCCCAGCACCATCTGGTCTCCTGAGCATTATTGGGTACAGCCCTGATGGTCCACGAGCCTCACACTGAGGCTTCTGAGTGCTCCTGGGGTGTCAGCCTGGTTGTCACAAGCACTAGAGGGCCCAAGAAACACCACATTCTTGGCACCTGGCACTGAAAAGCTGGCCCACTTGAGAGAGTTTTCTGGCAATGACCCCAAGTACCCTGAACACTGACTGGGAGCCCAACCCCCCAAACTATCAAATGGGGCTGAAGAAACAGTACGGCGAGTGGGGAACTTGCCTTTCACATGACTGACCCAGGTTCAATCGCCAGTATTCCGCATGGTCCCCTGAGCAACACCAGGGGTGATCGCTGGGTGTGACCCCTCCCGTACAAATATCAATGGCAGGCTGGAGAGATTTTACAGAGGTTAAGGTACTTCCTTGCATGTGACTGATCCCAGTTTGATCTTTGGCACCTCAAATGGTCTCCTAACACCACCAGAAATGATCCCTGAGCACCTCTGGATATGACCCAACCCCCATTCTCCACCCCCAAAATCAAAGGCATATGTAAGGGACTGGCCGATGGACTAGCTCCCATCACTGCAGTGACAGACCCAGAGTCCGCGTCCCCCTCACCACAGTCCCCGGAGCACCACCAGGCAAAGTTCTGAGGGTTCCAAGCAACACCAGGTCTGAGCATCAAAGCCAAATCCCACGGGCAAGATTCACCAGGAATGGTATATATATATATATATATATATATATATATATATATATATATATATATATATATATATATATATATATATATGTATGTATGTATGTATGTATATATATAATTTTTAATATATTTATATGTTTTAAGCATGTGCAAATTACTCATGATAAAATTTCATAGCACGTGAAATATTACACGTGATAAAATTTGAACACACACACACACACAAAGAAACTATTCCCATAAGGTGTGTAGTTAATAGTATTGCACCAAGTCGCACAGTTGTGCAGCTCAACCCACGTGGAGCAGCCCATGGAGTGACAGGAGGGTGAAAACGGCTCGACCCCTGGCCCAGTTCAACACAGCTCCTAGGGCCAGCAGACACGTGGGTGAGGGGGCCACGCTGGCCAGATCTCGGAGAGGGGATGGGGCCCCTACCCCCATCCCTTCCACCTCCATGTCCCAGCAGCCGTGGCTATGAGCCCGCAGCCACCACAACCAGCAAAGCCAGAGAAGAGACACACCGACACACAGCTGCACGCGCGCGTTGCCGCTCTGCGGCTGCAGGACAGGCTTAGACAATAACCAAGTTTAGGACCAGGTCCTGCCCAGAATCTTGCCCATATATACACTGTAATGATCATTGTGGTCGTAACAAACTGGGGGAAGGGGTGCTGATGGGGAATGGGGAATGTCAGACTGGAACTCACCATTGAATATACATAGAGACTTACATGATAAACGCTAAATGTCTGCAGGGCAAGCCACAATGTGTGAGAGAAGAGAGAGAGACAGAGAGAGAGGGAGAAAGAAAAAAAAGGTGCCTGCTATAGAGGCAGCCTGGGGGGTGCGTGGGAGCGAATATGGGGACACTGGTGGAGGGATGGGTGCTGGAACATGTATGACTGAGACCCTATTATGAACATCTTTGTAATTGTATAATAAACAAAAAATGTGTTGCATGAATGTCAGGTCCCGGATTCTAACAATGTACTGCTGGTTATATAAAACTATTCGGGGAGCTGAGCAACGAAAGTGTCGGGAACTGCCTGTATCGTTCTGCCTCTTGTCTTAAGCTGTTTTCCTAATTATAACGTGTATTTACGGGCAGCAGCAAAAAGTTGCCCCAACACACAGACACGGAGGGACAGTTACAGTTATTGAACCTATATCAACTGATCACTAGCTCCTTACGGGTGTCCCTCCCCCACTTTATTTAAACTGTGGTTTACAAAGCTTTTCACGATGCGTTTGGTACATTACTCAGCATTCAAATACCAATCCCACCACCACTATCCCCTTCCCTCCACCACCTTCTCCATTTAACCAACCACTCCTCAAGCCAATCCCTTTAGCAAGCACAAAATAAATTATTTTATATTGCTTGTTACCACTAAATGGCAAACAGAATCAAAAAATATTTCAATAAAAGAAAATTTGTGAAAATTGCTGTATCTCACCATGGGAACATTATGTCCTGTCAGAAGATTTACTAAGCTGCCGTTACCAGCTGAGCCTCTGTGTTAATGCTTTTGTTGGTCGAGCTTAGTTGGTCTATCTAGCTCTTTTGATTACCCAACAATGGTCACTCATATAGTCCTTAAATTAAAATGCCATTATAAGAAAGTAAAAGTACCACAAAAGTCACTTTTTAAACACTTAAAGAGAAATTACTTTTGGTCCCTTTTGAAAGCAGTAAGAATCTCTGACTATTTCTCCATTTTATACTCCCAGTAATAGTCTGCAGTCAGAAACCTCGGAACCAGGACACACATTTGCCTGGCTCTGGAAGTCCGTCTGAGGTGTGAAACCCTGTTCCAGAAACAGTCAAAGTACCTATGCTTTCATTTCCTGTATGAAATGAACAAAACAACATGGGTGATTTAAACCATTTGTCGAGTGAATTGAAAGCGACCTTATCCAATCTGAATGGCCCCGAGAAAGGAAAAAGAGTAGTCTGGCAGGTAAGTGATTGGAGCTCATTTATCCAAGGCCACATTTTTCCATAAACAATGCAAACCTCATCTTTCCTATGGACAGACTCAGTACAGCACCTCCAAGGAAGACTTGCCTACAGAGTCTAAGGCGTTTGTGGAGTGAGAAGAAAGGGAAGGTAAGACAAATTCCATCTGCTGGGGTAGTATAAAAATAAGACTCCTGGAGATCTGAAGACGCAGGGGAAAAAAAATCAGTGAAGTCACCGAAATATATCCCTTAAGTGTATAGCTAATAGTGTTAATAGCTGAGCATCACATGATCAATGGCCAGCAGAGCTGAGTATCACATGATCAATGATCAGACCCAGCATCGGCATCAACCTGAAGCCAATTTAAGATAGCTTTAGTAGCAATAAGGATGGGAATCAGAAAGTCTTTGGGGATGAACTTGGGGAGACCGGAAGATGTGTGGTAATTAACGGTGTGCACTCCCTGGAATGGGAGCTGCAGAGTAGCTTGTTCACACCCAGGGTCTCTCCTACCCACTCTGTCAAGTCCCACCCCCATGCCCACTTTACTCAACATTCCAATCCCCCTGCGCCTCCCCCTTCCACTCTCTCCTCCCCACCCAAACACTATTTATGGAATTGAGGTCCTTCCCATCATGAACCCACTCATTCATAATGTACTTTATAAGTAGCTCACTTAGGAAACAAAGGGAAATAGATGTGAATACTGAAGTTATGAGGAAGAACTAGCTTTAATGCAGAAATATCGCATTCCATTTGCACCATGCTGGGTTTAATGTTCCAACAAGACATCCTGGGAAGAAGTCTAGGAAAAAACATTCAGCATCTACTCTGTCTGAAATGGCTTCTGTCCTAGTAACCTTGGACTCTGTCTTCCTAAAAACCCAGAGCCACCTTGGAAACAGCCCCGCTGTACCCTCTTCCCTTGGAGATGATTCCTTCCTTCTATGCTTTGGTGGAACTCTGTTCATGGGTATGCTTTTTTGTGGGCTACAGTAAAATGTTTAGAAACTCACGTGTGTTCCAGGCCTCTCTAGCCAGACAATAAGCTCACTGATGAACAGAAAGGGCTCTATCTAACCTCTACGTTAAAGTAATCTCTGATGTCTTATAGAGTCTATGGCTTTCTGTGAGCATATAAACTGTGCTAACAAGTGCCTGAAGGGATTGAAAAGCCCAATGAAGTTATGCTTCTAAATAATAGCCCACAGGGGCCTGAACAATTGTACAGCTGGTAGGGAGCTGGCCTTCTACAAAGCCTGACCTGTGTTCCATCCCTGGCACCCCATATGGTCCCTTAAGCCTGCCAGGAGTGACAGAGCCAAGCAAAATAAATAAGGAAAGTTCAATGATGGTGTGCGACCCAGAGAAATCCTCACCTTGCTTGGCACTATTTGTCAGGAGATTTACATCACAACACAACATACTATCTTCTGTAAATGAGTAGAAACAAAAGAAAATAAAGAGTAAAGTACGCAAAATACCTAATGGATGGGGGAAGAGGGCGAATGCTTTGTCACTGTCCAACTTGCTCAACTTCTTTTTTGTAGTTCATACTGAAATGTTAGCATTATCTCCTCACCCCAATACTTAAAAAGTCTTGAGACTAAACCATGAGTAAGTATACAGGATATGCTGAAATTAAATCCTCGTGTGAATATGCCCAGTACAAAGGAGTGAGTTTTATCTGTTTAGTTTACTTAATTCTGCTTCTCATCTGTACAATCTTAGAAATCAAAGAAAAGGTTCAATTGCCCTGGTATGGCAAATCTCTTCTGGAAAAATTTCAATTCAAAAGAAAGGGCAAAGATAATGACATACTTTCACAGGAAAACTTTGCCCTGGAGAAAGGCCTCTCCACGTTTGACTCTCAAAACAAGCTTGGAACTAAGCATTCACTTCAACCCTGCACTTCCCTAAACACCAAGCCAAGAAAGGTAAATAAAGCTGATTCCTTTCCCGAAAGCCATTTTCTGGCACTCCTCACTTTTGACATAGAGAGTGGGCAGGCTTTCTCCAGAAAGGCCCAGACAAATACTGCTTGAACCGTGTGAACCATAAACTCTCTCCTGCACCCATCAGCTCTGATGGCATAGTTTGCAAGTGGCCAGAGACACCACGTCAACAAACAAGCAGGGCCATGTGCCAAGGAACATTGATTTATTTATAGACACTGAATTTGAATTTCATATAATTTTCCTATGTCATGAAATAGTATTCATCTCTTGTTTTGGTTTGGTTTGGGTTCAACCCTTCTAAAAAATGTGAAAGCAGTCAAACAAAAACAACATCTTCTTAATTTGCAGACCCTACAAAAATGTCTTAGAATCGTGGAGGGGTTGGCCCACAAAGCTTTGGCCTATGGGTTGTCTAGTTTGCCAAGCCCTGCTCTTACACCAAAGGCAAATTGGCAACAGAAAAGCAAAAGTAGTTTAGAAAAGCATCCTGCTTATTTCGACAAGATGGCTGTTGCGGAAGGAAAGTAGAAAGGGAGAGGGGGTGAATGAAAGAGGAAGGGGCGCCCGAGAGAAACTGGAACAACTGCGACCAACCCAACGGAAGGGAAAGCCAAGCGGACGCTCTACAGCTGGGGGGCAGGGTAGTGGGGGGGTGAGTTGGGGGGAAGAGTTAAAAAGAGAAGCCAGAGGAGGCCAAGTCTCTGGGGCACTTGTGGGAAAAGAAGGGACAGAAAGGAAGTCAGCTAACAATCTCGGTGGAGAGGAAACTGTAAGAAAGTTGAGCACCATAAAAACGCAGAACGGAGGAGCCAGAAGCAACGCTCCACGGCAGACAGACTGATTCCCTGAGAAGTCAAGGCCAGGGATGGTGGCAGAGTGACCTCTGCAGTGTGTGGGGCAGGAGGGAGGATTTTTCATTGTGCTTTTGTTTTGTGCAGTCTTTCTGGAAATGTCCATTTCAAAGGGGTGGATTCTGAAAGCCCGAAACTTCAGTCTTATAATTCCTCATCTTTCAAATCATTTATTCCTGGCAGAGATGGACTTCTGACTGCTCCACGGACTCCTACACCTAAGGGAAACCCTGGCCGATGACGATTTCAGCAGTGAGGCTAGTTAAGGAAGATCTTCCAGAGCTCATGACTTCATTAATGCCAATAAAAACAAGCAGGTTAGAAATAGCCTTGCAGAGAGCAGTTTGGTCAAATGGCTAATGTCAAGCATGCTACACACACTACAAAGCAACCGTGAAGAAACGCTAAAGAATCACTTTCGTGGAGGGTCAAGAGTTAATGAGTTATTATTCATTGCCGGCTATCCAGGAAAAACTAAATGCAAACAAAGTCTTTCTTTTTTTTTTTTTTTTTTTTTTTTTTTTAAATTTTTTTATTTTTACAATTACAAAGATATACAATTAAAAAGTTCATATTTGGGTTTTGGTCATACAGTGTTGCAGCACCCATCCCGCCACCGGTGCCCATCTCCCACCACCAACGTCCCCGGTTCCCTCCCCCTCCCCCAGCCCTCCTCCATGGCAGGTTCTTTATTTCTTTCCATTTCTCTCTCTTTCTCTTTTCCTTTCCCTCCAGACTATGGATTACAGAACATACATTAAAGGGTTGTCATGTGTATCTTTTTGCCTCTATTTAATGCTCAGTTCTAGGTTGACATTAGTACCCTCGACAATTGTTAGCACACTGTTCCATTTTCTGTCTTACCTAGCCTCTGACTCCCACACGTTTGTGATAATTTCCACCTTTGACAAGACCTCCTGATATATGTTTCACTTGACCTTGGATATTGGTTTCAAAGTCTTTCTTAAAAGTGATGGCAGTGCTATGGACTAATTGTACCTACTCGAAATTCCTCTGTTGAAGACCTAACCCTCAGTCCTTGGCAGGTGACTGTCCAAGTACAGTCTTCACAGAGAAGTAAGCAAAAACAAGATGAGGTCCTGGTCCGATCTGCTAGCTTCCATCTCGGAGGTCAGGATACATGAGCAACCTGCTGGGTGGAAGACAGCAGGAAGGAGAACAGCTGAAGCCTGATGAGATACGGGAGAAGATACCTCAGGACGGCTAACACCCTCTTGATTTAGGCTTCCAGCCTCCAGAAGAATGAGAGAATTCCTGCTGTTTAAGCCACCTGGCATGCAGTATTGATCACACCACCCCTACTGGTTAATAGCTTAGGAACTTAGATAATAGGAGGAAGGTGAGAGAAAGAAATAAGGTACCGCAGGGTCAGATTCTTTCATTCCAGCACTCCTACTGGACCCGACTAAGTATTGGTGATGTGAAAGATTCTGAGTATGTCAGAATTAAAAATTAAGTTATTACCCTCAACAACCTCAGTCTTATGGGAGGACAAGATTTTAACCTAGTATAGATATATAAAGAAAGGCTAGCAGTATTCAGTCAGCCCTAGATGAATGGCACAAGGCTTTGAGAAAAAGGATATGTCTAGTCTTTTTTTTCAGTTTCTGATAGGTCAAAGGGCTGGAGTACATGCACAGCAGGGCCTCACATATGTAAAGTTCTGAGTACACTCACCAGCATTGTGTAGTAATAAGAGTTCCACTGGGTGTAGCCCTAGACCTCAGCACTGCCGAGCCCAAACAGCATCACATTACACAGGCTGAAGCACCGACACTTAGGACCCACAAAGCTGGGTCAAGTATTGCTGAGTGGTCCCGGGATCCCCTAAACAATGCCTGGGAGCATACCCCCCAAATAAAATGCGTCCTCTGATTTTCCGAGTAGGAGAATACAGGTCTTATGGTCTGGAAAAAAAGAGGCATCATTTTAAGAGGAAGTTTCATGTAAGAGATGAATTTTTAACTTTGGCCACTCTGAGTAAGTAAAGAACCAGGATGGAAAAATCTCTTTGGACCAGAGCTAGACATTCAGAAGCAGTTAATACTTGAGGTGGTCACTAAGCTAGTGGTGCAGACAGGCTTTATGCATAAAGAGTGACGCCTGTGAGAACACAAGTACCAGAATTCAGAGAAGACAGTATTCAAAAAGGAAGAAGAGTGGGGTCAGAGAGATAGTACACTGGATGGGATGCTGCCCTTCCATACAGCGGACCTAGATTCTATCCCTGGTAATGCATATAGTCTCTGAATCCTGCCAAGAGTGATCCCTGAGCACAGAGCAGAAGTAAGCCTCGAACATTACTCTGTGTGGTCCAAAAACAAAATAAGACAGTAAGCAGAGCAAGCAGCTCAAAAAAAAAAAAAATCGGTAGAATGCCCGCACAAGGCTGAGATGTCCAGGACACCCCAGATGGAGGCAGGTGCACCCAACACCCACCCAAACAGAGCCTTGGCATCCTAAAGCCTCCACACTCTACAATTACCGCCATTCTCCAGCAGGACTCCACTTCTCAGGAAGAACCTCACCTAGAAATCAATCTGTTGAAAACTTAGGTATGCAGGTTTTGTGACTGAAATCTCTAGGCTTTCATGGAGTCGGGGATGGGCTACCTCCCCCCCATCTCCCTGTAATTCCAGAAGCCCCAGCAGTCACACATGCACCCCTACCCACTTAGATTTAAGGCTGGCTGTTAAACTAAAAATTTAACTTCCCATTTAAAATTTTGGAATTCCTGGAGCACGACATCTCTAACTCTTCAACACTGATAAACCAGGAGTAGCACACCAGATGTGATGGGCTATAATGTTGAAGGCAACCAATCTCTAACAAAATACAAAAAGGCTTAACCTGTGAAAATATTTTAGTAATCTCTTATACACGGGTTTAATGACTCCATGGTGAGATACAACAATCCTCACTAACTTTCTTCTAAAGAAACATTTGTTGATCATTTTTTTATCAAATTATAACAAGTAATATAAGATGAAATACTAAGGGCCTGCTATGGGGACAGGCTTAAGGGATGATTGGGAAAATTAAAGATTATGGTGGTGGGATTGGTGTTGGAATGAATACTACTGAATGTAACAAATCATTCTGTATAACTTTGTAAACCACACTATTTATATAAAGTGTAAGGGAAATGGGCTGGGGAGATAGCACAGTAGGGGAGGCCATTTGCCATGCACACGGCCAAGACGGGTTCAATCCCGGCATCCCATATGGTCCCCGAGCACCACCAGGAGTAATTCCTGAGCAAAGAGCAAAGAGTAACCCCTGAGGGGCCGGAGCGATAGCCCAGCGGGTAGGGCGTTTGTCTTGCACACGGCTGGCCTGTGCCGGCCGGGTTCAATCCCGGCATCCCATATGGTCCCCCGAGCACTGCCAGGAGTAATTCCTGAGTGCAAAGCCAGGAGTAACCTCTGAGCATTGCCGGGTGTGACCCAAAAAAGAAAAAAAAAGAGTAACCCCTGAGCATCCCAGGTGTGACCCAGAAAGCAAAAAAATAAATGAATGAATGAATGAAGTGTCACTTGATCACTTGACTTCCTGTAGATCATCTATTACTCGAGCCTGCACCAGTAACATCTCAATATGTCCTGTCACATTCGAGATAGTCCAAGGGCATCTGCCTGCTCCAGGAACATAAAGAACCTCAAACCATTCCATCAAGTTATGGAAATGAGGTCTATATTTGTTACTGGTATTTGGCATGTCAAATACGACACAGGTAGCTTGCCAGGCTCTGCCATGTGGGCAGGAAAATCTTGTAAATATTCAGATATATGGAAAATTTATCTATGACAAAGGGCTTGGGTGTATGAAATGGAGCAAGGAAAGCCATTTCAATAAAGGGTGCTGGGAAAGCTGGGTAACTACTTGTAAAAAATAAATAAAACTTAATCCATATGTCACCCTATACACAAAAATTATTCAAAATGTGCTGGAGTGTTAGTAAAGAGGATAGGGTGCTTACCTTTGCACACAGCAGACCTGGGATCAATACCCTACACCAAATGTGCTCCCCAAGCTCTGCCCAGAGAAAAATAGGCATAACGTTATTCCTTAAAAAAATTGTAGGAAGCACATCCATAGACTCACCTTTACAGACTCACAATTAAATCTTGGAAGCAATCAATTAAGTCCAAAAATGCCACAATACACGATCTTCCAGCTGAGAATTCTAGGGTGCCATCAGGAAGGGATCAGGGCAAGTTCCCACCCTGCCAGAGTCCCGGCAGTCACACGGACACCCCCCCACAGCTGCCACCATGCAAACGACCCAATTCCTCTACCTCACAATTAATCTTTGCAGAGATGCCAAACTGCCAAAAATTCCAGGTACATCAGTCTTCAGGCTGAGAACACTGGGGTCTTCTAGGAGGGTGCAAGCAGCCTCCCCGCCCCTTACACTCTGGAAACTGTGGCAGCCACATCCACTTTCCACAACTGCCTCCATGTAAGCTCACAGTTCAGTTAAATATTCTACAGTTCTTGGAGCAACACCTCTAGATTTTACAATACCAGCTTCCTGGTAGGAGCTCACCAAATCAAATGGGAAAGTAATGTAGCAGCCAATTAAGCCCAATAACAACAAAAATGAAGAAGGCTCAGCTAGCAATGAACAGCTTGCACACCCCAGACAAGGAATTAATGACTCCATGGTAAAATAATAATTTTCACAAATTTTCTTTTATTAAAGCATACCTTGATAATTCCATTAGCCAATTAGTTGCAACAAGCAATATAAAATAAATTATTATGTCCCTGCTAAGGGGGCAGTCTGGGGGGTGGGTGGTGGGAAAATGGAACAATGGTAGGGGGAAGATCACACCGGTGGTGGAATTGATGCTGGAATACGGAATGCCTAAAACAAATGTGTCGTGAACAACTTTGTAAACCATGGTATTTTGATAAATTTATACTTAATTTTTTCCCTTTATGAGACAAAAATTTTTAATTCAGCAGCTTAGAATCAGAAGAGAGGAATGAAGAAAACGTACCCAAGGGAAAAAGATATAAAGACAGTTTCCTCCACTACCACCGCCCCAAATGTCAGATGCTGCCAAGAGATCAAGAGGAAACCTAAAATATGTCCAAGGACTTATCCTAACCGGGTCACTGATGACCTCTGCACACAGCTGTGAGGGGCAGAAGTCAAATGACAGAGACTCAAAAAAAAATGAGTCACTGTTTTTTGGATGGGAGGGCAGGCATGAAAAGCCATGGAAATAGAAGCTCACTGTTCTAGGATTAAAGAGAGGAAGATTTGGATAACAAGAAGCAGAGGGAACAAAACCGGTGCAGGGTGTTGTGAGGAGGCTCTCATTCTAGCTTTGTAATCTTCCGGAAGCTTGTGCTTAGGAAGGAAAGGTAAGAGGTGAGGCAAGGTAGAAACAAGGCATTTCATGCAGAAGGCAAATACCACTGACATTCACACAGTTGAAAACGTTTTAAGAGCTCGTTCCGCATCCTCCCATTTATTCTGAACAAAGACACTCTCGGAGATAAGCTGGAGGCAGCTCTGGTTAACACATTAAAAAATTTTTTTAACTGAGGGGGAAAATCCAACGAAATAATCTACCAGATCATGCTCTAAAGATAAGGGAGGTTTTTATCCTGAACTTAGCTAGACCTGGACTTCCTGAAGCTTACCAAGCTCTGCTCTTGGCAAGATCTGTTTCCTTATCTGAGAGATGGGAAGAATGGGAAAAGAACAGATGACAAACAAAGAGCAATGGAAAGCACGGCGAGATCTAGGTCGCTCGCTGTAAGAGCAGCATACCAAGCACGTACACTTTTATCCCATCTTGGTGACTGAGGAGCTCCCCAAGCTAGAAATCGGGGTATCTTCCTACAGTCATCCTTAGTCCATAGCTCAGAGCTCAATCAGGCAATAATTTCTCCTAACTTAGTGTGTCTCAACCTGATTTTCATCATTATCTCCCTAATTTTTTTTAAATAATTTTTTCGGGGGCGAAGTGATAGCACAGGGGTAGGGTGTTTGCCTTGCATTTGCCTTGCATGCGGCCAACCCGGGTTCGATCCCTGGCATGCCATATGGTCCTCCAGCACGGCCAGGAGTGATTCCTGAGTGCAGAGCCAGAAGCAACCCCTGAGCATTTGCCAGGTGTGACCCAAAAAAAAAAAAAAAAATAAGAAGAAGAATAAAATAAATTTTTCCCTGATTACTCCTACCCTACCATAAAATTTTAATATTTTAGATATCTGTGATATTTATGTATTGGGATTCTTTGGAAGAACACATGCCAGTCTAATAGTCAAAGTGTTTTTGTTTTGTTTTGCTTTGTTTTAATATGACTCTGAAGCCAACTTCACCCCACTGGGGTCACAGCCTCCCTCTGTTTATTGGGGTACCAATCCTGTCTCTTAAAGTCTCTCCCAATCACTTCCCTGTCTCTATCCACAGAGTTGGGGCCTTGGAACTCCCAATTTTCCACTGGGGATTACCCCAACAGTTTAAGTATCTTTGCCCACATTTCAGCCATCTTCCAACCCACACACACTCCCAGACTTGAGCATTCTCAATGCCAATCAGTTCACGTCCATTCCTGTCTCGAAAAATCTTCACCTCGACTTCAAATATTAAACACTCAACCTCAAATTCAATCCGGGGCCCTTAGTTTCAGACCAAAGCTGCAGTCATCCAGCTACTGAACCGGGCAGGGGCAGGGCAATGTACTCCCACTGCCCCCAGGCCTTGGCCCTGCCCTCTGCCTACAATGTCCTTCCCCTTTGGCTTCCTAGTGAACTGCATACTCATCAGTACACAGCAGAAGGGATGCACATTCTCCGTGAAGACTTACTCAATCCCCTCTCAATTGCGCCATCGCTGGACCTCTCCCATGTCTCCCCACACCATCTCTCCAATGATTTCTAACTGCTAACATTCAATGAATGTTTGACACAAGCCAAGCTCTGCTCCAAGCACTTTACATGTATCATGTCATTTATTTGGAATGACTTGAGAATGGGGATTAATCCTTATTCATTTCTGTACCTGTCTAACTGGCACACAGCGGACATTCAATAAATGCTGGCTGAAATAATGAGGAAAATTGGACTTTCCCATACTGTGCTTGTTCCATAGACTTATGTAGCCCCTTCCTACAATGGTTTGTGGTATTTACCCTAGTAACAAAAGGTGAGGGGATAGAATAATGATTTCACTGAAGGTTTTAACAGTATTTGAAATATATTCTGAATTAGTGTGTGGGGATCTGGGGACCACCATCAGAAATGTACAAGTGCAAGGGGAGAAAAAAAATTAATCTACTATCCAGAACACTCCAGATTTACAAATCTAGTCTGTTAAGGGATACAAGTATAGTTTCAAAATGCATTAGGCAAGGCTTAATCACCATAGCTTAAAGTTTGGTAAAAACAATGAAGAGAAAAGATTTAGAATTTAAAAAGACAAAAACAGGAGACTGAAAAAACAAGTTATATAATAATCTAGTGAACCACTTTGAAATCGAATACTCACAGAAAGATAAACAGAAAAATACTTTAAACAGCAGAGTGAAAAATATTCTTCATAGTTCCTTAAGAGTATTTGGAGTAGGTCATTCAAGTGCAATTGCCCCGCCCCACCCGGCTAGCAGCCAGTCATGGGTAACAATTTGGGGGAAAAAATCTACTTAAGTTGATATAGGAAGTCTTTCTGAAAATAAAACAGAAAAAGATTTTTTTTCTCACACTCGAATCATCTAAACGTCATTCTTTGCACAACATGAGATATTCAGAACTTAAGTGTTGTTGGTATCAAAGTGTTGGTATCAAGTAAAAAACTTTCTGGGAATGACCAGAATTTAGAACAGAGAAAGCTTCTGAAGCAGAATTTCCTGCGGTAAAATCATAAACACTGCATTTCATTACTCATTTTATCCTAAAATGTAGTTATCCCAGAAGGATAGGACTAAAGGTAATTTTCGTTTTCTCCTTATTTTCCTAGTCATTTTTTAAAAAAATAACTTTTTATTCAGGCACCATGATTTACAGCTGTGTCACTCACTGCCAGCTACTCAGGCATGCAATGCTCCAACACCGTTCCACCACCACCCTCAGTGTCCCTCTAACAATGTCCCCAGGTTCCCTCACACTCCCTCTAACAATGTCCCCAGGTTCCCTCACACTCCCCTAGGCTGACTTCTTTTTTTGTTTGTTTGTTTTGGGGTCACACCTGACGATGCTCAGGGATTTCTCCTGGCTCTGCACTCAGGAATCTCAGGAATTACTCCTGGCGGTGCTCAGGGGACCATATGGGATGCTGGGGATCGAACCTGGGCCAGCACAGCCGGTAGCATGCAAAGCAAACGCCCTACCCACTGGACTATCGCTCCAGCCCCCCCCCCCCCCCCCCCACCCCACCCCCCCCACCCCACCCGCTGACTTCTTAACAGGCACTTTCGTGTGCATGTGTGTGTGGGGAGGGAGGGAGGTGACAGGGGAGGGTGGAGCAGGGAGGGGGCAGCTGTTGCTATACCTAGCAATGCTTAGGATTTACTCCAGGCAGAGCTCTGGGGACTATACGTAGAGCTGCGGATCAAACTGGAGTCAGCAGTGTACAAAGCAAGCACTTAAAGTCTTGAACCACCTCTGTGTACGTACTACCCCTCTGGACCCAACAGGTACATTTAAAGATTAACTACCAGAGTCTAGGTCTCACGCTTCCAGTACTGATGGCTCTCTGGCTTAAGGATTCCCATACAGCCACACCTCTACCCAAGGAATGTGTCCAAGGACCCTGGTCCTCATCCCTGTTACCTTGTGCCCAGCGCTTACTCCATGCAATCTTCATTTCTGTTCTCCTTTGGTCTTTAGCTTTTTAGTGAATCATAGTGAGATACACAGTTACAAAATTGTTCATGATTGGGTTTCAGTTATACAACGAATGTCCTATCACCAGTCCCTTCACCAGTGTACATTTCCCACCATTCTTTAGCCTTTTCCTACACTAGGGCCAAGGGTTCGCCCCACTTTAGTACCCTGAATCCCCCGCCGTGTTATTCTATAAATTACACTGAGATCATTGGGTATTTATCCTTCTGCCTCTCACTTACTTCATTTAACGTGATAGCCTCCAGGTCCATCCAAGTTGCAGCAAACTGCATGATTTTATCCTGCCTTGAGGAGGCACAGTGTCCCATTGTGTATATATACACCACATCTTATAATTCAATTGTCACTGAACCTCTGAGGTTGATTCCATATCCTAATATACTAAGAGCTTGTTCTCTGGTTTAATCCCTATGGAAAATAGTATGGTGGTTTCTGAAAAAAGTAGGAATGAAGTTTCCATATAAGCAAGAAATTCTGTTTCTTGGTATCTACCCCACAAGACACAAAAGCATTCATTTGAAATGACATATGCATATCATTAGTTATTTTTTATGTATTTCTTTTATATCTAAGGAGAAATGGATCTTTACTTCCATTTTTTAAGAATGTATTTTTATTAATAATGACTGAGTTAGTCACTTTCATGTAGAGTAGCTGAATTTCCACTTATAACTTTGTGTGTGTGTGTGTGTGTGTGTGTGTCTCCAGAAGTGAAACTAAAAACAAACACGTGAAGACTAAGGTATATTTATCTACCTCTTGACTAGATAGGCTCCACAGAAACACAAAAACAGTCTCTTTAAAATATTATAATCTGTCACAGACACAAGTGAAAGCCGTGACCATAATCATCTCAGAGCCTTAGCAAATCAGCCAGCAAGCAATGATAGATCGCAACAACTACCGGCCAAATGAAAGAACGGACACCTTAGTTTGGGAACTAAGCATTTATCATCCTCTTTACACATTAGAAAAGCACAATCCGAAGCGTGTAACTTTTCAGCTCAAAATTCACCTGGCTGTCCTGTTTTGCTGTACTGGAGCAGGACCCTGTCAACATTTGTCCTTGACCAGATGGTGCAGGGTTGGTTTCGACAACAGAAGGTACCCTGGAGACACTGCCGGGCCACAGCAGATGGAGGCTCTTTGGTAGTTTGGGATGCTCTGTCCCTATCTACTGGGGACTGCCTGTCGCCTGTCCTGGCTGTGCTATCTGGAAAGCTCAGAGGAGCTCACTCACCCAAGAACTCCTCTGCCACTGAACAGAATGCTTCATGAAGCGCCACTCTGGTCTGCCCTCATTCTCTACCAAATTGCTCAACCCAGTTGGCTACTTTTAGCCTACTGGCTACTTTTGCTGGTAAAGCACCAGTCTATCTTGGCCATCAAGTTTACTGGCCACTGACAGGCTGCATTTTCACGCGGCCATCACTTCATCACTAAGACAATCTGAGGCCCAGCCTTTGGGGATAGGGAGAGCCTCTCGCAAGCTCTTAATGTCTCCTCCAACACTCTCCCACGTAGCCCTAGAAAAAAGAAACTTCTTCCACTTGCTATTTCTATATTCCCTGAATGCCTCTTGCCACATTAGTAGTTAACCATAGTTAACTTTTTACTAGTCAATAATTCTCTATATTACATTTTCCATGTTTGAATTACCATGTGGTTGCATCTCCTGAATGGAGCCTGACTGGTACACAAAGGAATAAAAAAGCTAAACCAGAGGCCTGGAAAAGGTATTGGCCATAGAGGCAGCAAATGACTGTTTAAGGATTAAACAAAAAGTAAAGGAAAAAGATAAGTCTAAAGAGTTAACGAACAAAAATTGCCATGCCAATCTCATTCAAAATCTTTACACTGTCTAATTGTCTAATCACATTTCCTAGAAAGCATTTTTTAATCTTTAGTTTTTTACTGTCTGATCTCTCATCTGGCATACTACTTTAAAAAAAAAACATGAAATTACTGGTCAAATATGAGTTATGCAAGAAGGGGGTCAACAAATTTTTTTTTAATTTTTTTTGTTTGTTTTTGAGTATTTTATTACACCACCGTGAGATATACAAATAAAAGATATACAATTAAAAAGTTCATGTTTGGGTTTTGGTCATACAGTGTTCCAGCACCTGTCCCTCCACCAGTGCCCATCTCCCACCACCAACATCCCGGTTCCCTCCCCCTCCCCCAGCCCTGCTCCATGGCAGGTTCTTTATTTCTTTCCCTTACTCTCTCTTTCTCTTTTCCTTCCCTTCCAGACTATGGATTACAGAACATACATTAAAAGGTTGTCATGTGTATCCTTTTGCCTCTATTTAATGCTCAGTTCTAGGTTGGCATTAGTACCCTCGACAATTATTAGCACCCTGTTCCATTTTCTGTCTTACCGAACCTCTGACTCCCACACGTTTGTGATAATTTCCACCTTTGACAAGACCTCCTGATATATGTTTCACTTGACCTTGGATATTGGTATCATAATATGTACATATATATTTATGCCATGCAAATAAATGCAGTCATTCTATATCTGTCTCTCTCCTTCTGGCTAATTTCGCTCAACATAATCTTCTCCATGTCCATCCATTTATAGGCAAATTTTATAACTTCATTTTCCTAATAGCTGCATAGTATTCCATTGTGTAGATGTACCAAAGCTTCTTTATCCAGTCATCGATTTTCGGGCACTCTGGTTGCTTCCAGATTCTGGCTATTGTGAATAATGCTGCTATGAACATAAAAGTAGGGATGGTGTTTCCGCTGCGTATTTTTGGTTTCCCAGAGTAGATTCCCAGGAGTGGTATGGCTGGGTCAAATGGGAGTTCAATTTCTAGTCTTTGGAGGAAAGTCCATATTGTTTTCCAGAAAGGCTGTACCAGCCGGCATTCCCACCAACAATGGATGAGTGTCCCCTTTTCCCCACATCCACGCCAGCACTTGGTCAACAAATTTTTTAAAGCTGTAGCTAACACAAGTCAAGTCACCTGTGACTTGTGACTCCAACAAAAATGAAAATACTCTTGGGCCAGAGCAATGGTACAGCACATAAGGGGGTTGCCTTATGAATGTAGCTGACCTGAGTTCAATCCCTGGTGCTCTATATGGCCTCCAAGATTGCTGAGTGAACCTTGAGCACAGGTGTAAGCCGGGAGCACTGCTGGGTGTGACCCCAAAATAAACAAACAAAACGAGAGAGAGAGAGAGAGAGAGATAAAGAGAGAGAGAGAGAGAGAGAGTATTATAGTATCAACAGGGTCTGGGTCTTAAAATCTTAGCTATGCTACTAACCAGAGTTGTGCACTGTTGGTCAATTTACCTAATACCTCCGACTACTTATTTATAATACGCAAATGATAACAGTATCTACTTGAAAGGTCTGTGAATTTAAATGAGTTTGCAAGTCTAAAGTTCTTAAGCAAGAAGTTAATTCATATTTTCTCTCTAAAATCTTACTTTAACATTCTCTCTCAATCCGTCTCCCCTACTGCTAACCCCAACATCTTCTGATTTTAAAAGGATTTGTAAAGATCTATCTTTGCTGGAAATAAAAGAAAAAGAAATTGTTCTCCTATACTTTTCATTGCATCTCTGGCCTTTTGATTTAGGCTTTACTATATTCCGAATATGTGGAACATTCTTCTGACAAGGCCACCCTTTATTTCACGGTCCCTAGGTATGGAACCTATGTCAAACAAAAAGAATGAAAGGAACAGAGTATGGCAGATATCTGACTTCAATAAGCTTTCACCTCTTCCTTTTGGAAGAGCCCCCATACTCGGTGCCAACGGAGTCTTAAGGACTCGGGACTCAAAGTCCGGTTCTGCATGATTTCTTCAAAGCTATGAATGGGTCCAGTATATGTTAGTGGATTCTTATTTTACTAATGTTAGTATGAAATCAACTGCTTGAACTCCAGAGCCACAAACATGTCATCAGACCTATTTACATTACTGCGTTTTTCCTCATCTGCACAATAGGTGTTTGAGGTTCCTTCCAGCTCTAACCTTCTACAGTTCTAACACCAAAACAGACTTCAGCAGACAGTGTTTGCTTGCTCTGTGATTCTAACTTCACCATTACCTTTCAGCATCCGTATACTTGATATATAAAAGGCAGACTTGAGAGATGCTTTAAAGGTTTTATATTTAGGCTGTAAACCACAAACCTTGGTTTGCCACTTATTACATCTCAGCAGTATTATTTTGGTAACGGTGTCACCACCCGCTCTGCTATGGTACTGAGCAAAAATAGAACACGAACATTTCCAGGAATTGTCAACTTGGCACCTCTTACAAGGAGTTAAGTTTTTTCCTTAAAACTTAACAAAAATAAAGCCTAGGACTAAACCCTGCCCCAAACTTCTAGAAATGATTATTTCCTTCCCAATTAAAATGTACCATTTGGAAAAGGACAATGAACTCTTTCTTCCCGTTCTGGGGGGATAAAGTACTCCAAAGAATTAAATACATATAGTCCTTACTGCTTAAGCTGAAGGAGCAAGTATAAACACAGCTGCCTATTAAAATTAAGTAAAGGCAAACATTCCTACCACAGCAGCCTACAAGTCTGAACGATATCCATAAAAAAGAAAAAGTTACCTAGCTAAACTAGAAGGCTGCAACACCAGAAAAGCTGGTTATTGAAGCTAATGACTTTTGACAGCTCGATTTAAGAGTTGCCAAAGTGGGACCTGATTCCAGTATCTAGAGCGCCGGCACACTCACCTCCTGCTCATGGCCAAGAAGGTTTGTTCTTTTTTTTCTCTTGGAATGTAGAAAGATGAACTGGGAGCAACCTAGGTTCTCTTGTTCCTTGACCCCAGATGGCCTCATTAGACATGCCCAATCCAAAACAAAGGACAAAAGAGGCGGGAGAGAGATGCCAAACAGGAATTAGTCTCCAGGTAATACAGTAGAAAGACAAGAAAGGCCCTCAGGTTACACTGTCTAGGGGTCTGAAGGGAAGAATGGAGGCTGGTGAATTAAGGGTTCTGAAACCATTAATTCGCAACTATCAAAAGAGGTTATCAGAATTAGAGATGGGAGAAAAGAAAATGTTAAGATGTTTTATAGGTTGTGAATTAAGGGTTTTGCCAATCCAGAGCGGGGCTCCGACTTCAGCTTCACTGTGTGGAAGCACCAGGACTGTGTAACTATGTCTCTGGGCTTCTATTTTCTTAATGTGTGCAGGACTACCACTATTGTGATAAAAATGTCATCTGCCAGGACTCAACAAGTAAAAACAACTTAGAAAAGTGTCTGTCATATAAGCCCCCAGTAAATATTATGATTATTATTTTACTGACTCTATTTAAGTTCTTTGTGAGATGCAGGAAAGTCTAAATTTTCTTTTTTACAGGGCTCTCCCTGGGGTGCTCTGAGACCTGGGGGGCCCTCCTGGCAATACTCAGCTTGGCAGTCCAGGCCTGAAGGGTCACTGCTCAGGCTGGCTATGCACTGCCGCTGGGGTCCAGAGGTGCTGAAGGCCAACAGGGTCAAACTCAGGGGTGCTTCAGGAGATCGGAAGGTGCCAGGGATCAAACTAAGGAAGCTTACCCAGGCACGGTGGGCACTCCATCCCCTGAACTCCCCAAGATTTATTTTATATTACCATCAAGAACTATAGGCAGACACAGGGTGTCTCACCAACTGACCCACATCAGACAAAGGGCTCCAGTCTTCCAACTGGTCGGTCGTTTGTCTCCATCTTCCTCTGATCCACCCTCAAATCGTCGTTAACTTTCTTTGATTCAGAAAATGACATTCAACTCATTCTCAGTGGCAGGGGTATGTCTCCCTCTGGACACAGCTAGATCTCAAGTACACCAAGTAGAATAGATGCTTCACATTAAAAAACAATGTAAACAGGTCATGAAAATAGCCCCTCCCAAACTCAGCCAATTCAAAACCCTCCTACTGATTTTAGTCCGTGTGCATCTAGCCTAGTACTCCATCTAGTCCCAAAAATACTCTTAGGGGATATGAATCTTGGCAGCAGAGTCACACCTTGTGAGAGATCTGAGATTCCAGAACATTCTTCAACAATGTTTAATAGATGAAATGAAGGGACTTTTACTACAGATTTACAGCAAAACTATATAGTCTTCTACGTCTTCATTCCTACCACCCAAAACTCTTGAAGCAAGTATGCAATGAGGGAATGAAGAGTATTGCACCTAGGAGGCAGCGCAGATCCCAGAGTTCTCCATGCTTGGTGCATTTAAAATAACAATGAAGTGTTTACTTGCTTCTTTGCAGTATGTACATGTCTGTGCTATGAATTTATGTGTTTAATATCATTACCCAGAACCCATCCCCAACAATTTTGACAAGACAGGCCTGGGCCAAACCTTGGTATTGACAGATTAATATTTTTAATGTAGGGTTATGAGGTAGTAAGCTACATCAACCCTGATGACCAACAGTGTGACTGATAGAGCCAACTGGCCCATATATCCACAGAAAGGAAAGGGGGAAAGTCACAGTGAGAATTTCTATCAGAAAAAGCACATTAAAGCCATTTTTAAAAGTGAAATGGAGGCATCCCTGCTGGGAGAGAGCTGTCACGTGGTTTGCTATTCCTAGAAAGAGCTGCAATTAGCTGCCAACAGATGCATTATTTCATCAGCCCCATAAATACTTGATAAAAGTCTTCCGCTCTTCCTTTATGTCTGCCTTGCAGGAGCAGGGGAGAAAAATCTGACAAATTGCAGTACTGAGCTATCAAAATTCGCTTTTAAATTATTAAAATTAGCATTAATGAAAATAAAATATTTTAGTAAAATTTTATCCCAGCATATCTCCAAAAGCCCTTGAAATGTTCTCTCTTAAAATGAAAAGAAAGCATTAGTACATTTTAAAAGCCCGTTTCCATTATTAACACTACAGCGTAATACAATTCCATTTCAAACCCAGTGGGGGAGTCAAGATTGCACAGCAGAAAAAGTCCTGAATGAAGAACTGAGAGGCCTGGATTGAAATCCCAGCAATAAATTACATTAACCAGCTGGGAATTCCACATCAACTTATTCGCCCCTAAACCTTGGCTTGCACAGAAAAAAATTAGTTGACCTGTGAGAATTTACCAGTCCAAAATTATGGAATACCAGGTTATGTCTCTACAAACTGTGTTTGGCACATTAGCAAATAAATGTGCTTACAGTTTAGAAAAAATTAAAATAAGTTATATTGACAATTTGCTAGTAAATTTTACCTGTTCTCAGCTGTTAACGTGAAAGCGGATTTTCCTGTACTGAGTTTTAACATACAAAACTCAGATGAAGTGAAATTAATTTATCATGCAGAAAAGGCACATGTTTCAGGTCCCTCCCCAGATGTCCAGACCTCTTCGCTACCCATGGACCAGGATGTCCTGGTCCTGTCTCCAATGCTGCCTGGTCCAGTGTATAATCCCCATTCAGCTTCACCCTACCTGATCCAGTGAGTGAGAGGAAGCTGGCAAGAGAGTGAGCAAGCCCAGAGAAAGGAGGAGAGCTGGCAAGAGCAACCCCTCTCTGGAGGGAGAAGGAGGGGGGGGGGGGGGAGGGGAGGGGAGGAGGAGGAGGAGAGGGAGAGGGAGAGGGGGAGGGAAGGAGAGGGGGGAGAGGGGAGGGAAAGAGAGGGAGAGGGAGAGGGGGGGGGAGATTGGGAGGGGGAGAGGGAAGGGGAGGGGGAGATTGGGAGGGGGAGAGGGAAGGGGAGGGGGAGGGGAGGGGAAGGGGAGAGGGGGAGGGGAGGGGGGGAGGGAAAGAGAGGGAGAGGGAGAGGGGGGGGAGATTGGGAGGGGGGGGGAGGGGGAGGGGGAAGGAGAGGGGGAGGGAGGGGAAGGGGGAGAGGGAGAGGGGGAGGAAGAGGGGGGGAGGGGAGGGGCAGAGGGAGGGAGAGAGGGGGAGGGAGAGGAAGAGGGAGAGGGAGAGAGAGAGGGAGAGGGGGAGGGGAGGGAGAGGGGAGAGAGAGAGAGAGGAGGGAGAAGGAGAGAGGGGGAGGGGGAGGGGGGGAGGGGGAGGGGAGAGGGAGGGGAGAGGGAGAGCCAGCCAGCCTAGGGCTCCCTTTTCAAATCCCACTCCCAGGTATCCCTTTCTGATTGGCTATCTACTGATAATTGGCTAAAGTGGGCTTGCATTCTCCACCCTAGCTCCAGCTGTATCAAAGTAACCTGGCGTTCACCTGGCATTCCCTACTCTAGTGAAAGCTGTATCCAAGTCACCCTAGCTCCAGCTGTATCAAGCCACTTTACACAGCCGTGTCAGGCTGTAAAGTATACTGAACAGGGTATTATCTCCTATCTGAACAACGGCTGGAGTCTACCTTTTCCAATGGGACCAGCTAGTAACTGTTCCCACCCCAAACTCCTGCCACTCTTCTTAAAAAGGGAAATTATACAATGAACAGCCTCTTTGAAATTTCACCATGTCCTCACACCATGATTACTTTCTTAGTCTTTATCTTTGTAATGACTCATTTTTTTTACTTAAATAAAAGCAAATTGTTTTTAAAAGGAACACCGTAAGTAAGAAAAGTGGGGCTGGAGCAATACCACAGAGGGAGGGCATTTGCCTTGCATCAGCCAGCCCAGGTTTGGGTTTGATTCCCAGCATCCCATATGGTCTGCTGACCACCAGGAGAAATTCCTAACTAGACTTAAAACACTATAGCTGAGAGATGATGACTCCCATCATCCCTACCCCTTTGGAGCTGGAGGTACGCTATCCAGTATTTCCCAAAGTGGAGAAACCCTATCCCCAGGGGCACTGGAATGGGGGCAGGGGTGGGGGTACAGAGCAGTTGTAGCCTGACGTGTAACTGTGGCGATGGTGGTGGGGACTTCCAGCATATTCACTTAATTAGGCCAGATTTCCAAGGCACGTCAAGTGCTAGTTTTGCTGAGAAGAGAATGGAAAGCCAAGTAAGTCTGTGAACCTCTGCTGCTATCTGAAAGCTCTCTCGATGTCAGGAAGGTCAGTTCTCGGCTCTCCTTAGCAAGGCTTTCTCTGACCACCCCTCAGAACACACTAAGGCCGTCTTCACAGCCACATACGCTGATTTTCTAGACAGCACCGTCACAGCCTGATAACAGCATCTGTGCCCTCGGACTACAGGTTACAGTGAGCTCCAGGAGAACAGGGGCTCTGATTACTCCTGCCTCCCCAACACCTCTAGTGTCTGCCCTTGGTCAACAGTTTCTGCTAAGTTAAGAAATAACCCCTACCCCCAAAAAATAAATAAAAAAGAAATAAAAATCCACAGTTGAACCAGAGGCCCTTCACGTCTTTCTTAGTCCCTGCCATCCAGCTGTCCTCAGAACGTGTATGAGTGTCATGCCGGGAACACAGAGCAGTCGGGGTTGTACCGCCAGAGGTCTTCTTGTTATGCTGCTGACCTCGTTCACTGGTTCCTTCCTGCACTTAAGATGCCAAAAGTGGGCACTCCTGAGCCACAGGAGAAGTGACTGGACAGACTCCGTGCTAGAGAGACCAATGTTGAGATGACCATGTGTGGAGTGAGATCAATTGGGAGCTATGACGGGGAAATCCAAAGCTGGGAACCTTCCCAATAAACTGCTACCATACCTATTCTTTGCTGTTACTACATAGCAATCGCTGCTCGACCCAACTAAACATGTCAGTCAGGCTACACCTTGAGACAGTGGCTGATCGTGACCCACATAGTCAGGCAGGCAAGACCAGTTCTGAAACAGCGGACCTGCCCTGGAGAATAGAAATGAAACAGGTCAGCCATGCTGACAGCTGCAGAGACCGTCCAGGATATAGGATGGAAGTGAGGACCAGCCCAAGGACAGGCGAGACTGTAGCCAAAAACAACTCGGGACCATGACTCCAAAATGCTGTAGAGTTGAGGGACCTGATACTACAGTAGGAGGCATGGGCTGTGGCCCCCAACATCTCTCCCTTATCCTGCCAGCAGTTGAAGAGAAAAGAAAACAGAATCTAGCCTGTAGAGAAAGAAAAGCAAGATTCCCACTTCCAAGGGAAGGCTAGCGGGAAAGGCAGGGTTGCCAGGCTGACCATTAAGTGAGAATCATGGCAGAGACCCAGTCCCGGAGCCAGGGCCAACATGGTGGAACAGGGTGTCCTGGACACAGGAGTCACTCTGACCATAACTTAGGCTAAGTTCCACCAGCTGGTGAGCTGGGATTGCCAATAAACGGCCTTTCCAGATCCACAGGCATTCAGGCACAGGAGGGAGCTTGTCAGTGCACACAGGGCCAGGCGGTGGAAGCCGGGCGGGTAGGCACACGCTGGCCTCACCCATACTCAGCACTATCCTCGTCTCCTCGATACAGGAGCTTAGAAATGACTTCCGGCTGACCGATGCCTCCTATGAGATCTTGAGGTGTTTTACTTACTGCCACGCTGGATTAAGTCATTTTATAAGCCATTTTCCTCTTTTACAATCTGAGAATGAGTCCTTAGATGAGCGAGAAAGGCACAAAATCATTAACATCCTAGGTATTTTTTTAAAGAGACAGAAAGACTGAAAATCGAGACAGATTTAGAGAGAATGAAAGTTTTAAGGTAGGTTTATTTGGGCACCAAAGAGCTAATAGAGGGGATTAAGGCGCTTGCCTTGCACACAGCTGACCTGGATTAGCTCTCCAACACTGCATATGGCCACCTGAGCACCATCAGACCGACCAGAGTGAGAGAAAACAGAACAAGGAGTAAGGCCGGAGCGACACCAGGTGTAATCCAAACACAAAACAAAATCCAAGAACGCATTGCTTGGTTGCTAGTGTTTAATGTTTGGGGATTTTGCTGAGGATGTAGTGTAGAAAAGTAGAAAAAATACAGCTCAATTCTTCTGTAAAATAATTACATCTAGGGGCCTGAGAAATAGTACAGTAGGTAGGGTGCTTGCCTTATACACAGTCAACCCAGGTGCGATCATATGGCAATCCAGATGAGCATAGAGTCAAGAGTAAGCCCTGAGTACACCCCCACACACACCTCCCCAACCAAAAAAAATCCTGGATATCAACACACCCACCTTCACATCTCAGACCCTCCACTTGCTCTTCCTCCCTTCTAGGTGAGGTTGACCTCCTGGCTGACATCCCTGGGATCTTTGGAAGTGGAAGAAGCGCTACCTCCCATCCAGCTGGGTCCCAGAAGCCTCTACACTAACCACATCCCCAAAAGGCCTTCCTCCACACCTCCGGGCCACATCTGGTATAGACACTATACTCATCAGACTTCACACTGTTTACACTTATATTTCCAGTCACTGGGATGAAAATGGGCAAGGAAAGAGCATCACCTAATCCCTCAGAGATTCTGGGGAACTGGGGATGGGGACTAGCTACAAATTCACTCTTAGTGCAACAAAAACAATAGTGAAGTGTTGGATAACCCGTGTAGGTGACAATTAAGAAAACTTAAAAACAGGGGCCGGAGTGATAGCTCAGCAGGTACAGCGTTTGATTTGCATGCAACCAGCCTGTGCTGGCCTGGGTTGGATCCCCGACATCCCATATGGTCCCCTGAGCACCGCCAGGAGTAATTCCTGAGTACAGAGGCAGGAATAACCCCTGAGCGTCGCCGGGTGTGACCCAAAAAGCAAAAAAAAAAAAAAAAAAAAAAAACCTGTTAAAAACAAAAAATAGAAGGTGGGGCCTGAGCAATAGTCCAGCGGGTAGGGGTTTGCCTTGCACACGGCTGACCGGGTTCAATCCCGCCATCCCATAATGGTCCCCTGAGCACCGCCAGGAGTAATTCCTGAGTACAGAGCCAGGAATAACCCCTGAGCATGCCAGGTGTGACCCAAAAAGCGGGAAAAAAAAAAGGCCAGGATTCTAAACCTGGTCAGACAACTATAAAAGGCCCCAGGCGAAAATCCCATGGGGCCTGCTGGAGAGCCTGCTGGAGAGAGACAGGTCCCTGGAGAAAGGTCCCTGTAGGAGATGGAGTGAGGAGTGAAAGAAGACAGATGAAGAGTTTCAAGAGCCTGTGGTCTTATTCCTTTGTCCATCAATTAAGAGGTATGATGGTCAGCCCTGGACACAGCTGGGGACTTAGCAAAACCCCAACACCATTGGGGACCTTGCTAAGCCCTGACATCTGGTGCTAGAAGCTCACCAACCTCAATGAGTGAAAATAATAACACAGAAGGTTCTACCAGCATCAACAAGCTTTGTTAACTATTCGAGATGACTGGTGACAACATGTTGAGGATGTTTAATGACTGCAAAGAAACAACTGCATGGGTAGTCAGGAAAGCACAAGGAAGTGTGAGAGCTGAAATGAGAAATCTACAATCAGAAGTGGCAGAAATGAAGAGTACAGTGGTGTATAAAAACTCAGTCGAAGACCTGAGCTGCAGAATGAATAGCACCTGGGGAAAAGATCAATGAGCTCAAAGATGAAATGCAGCAGAAAACCTCAAGAAAATAACAGAATATGAGAGGGGACAATATCTGAAAGAAAAGAACAGCACACCAGAGAATGATGATTTCAAGATGAGTTCAAGAGAAACCGTATAAAACTCATCAGTATCCCTAAAGAATCGGAAAGCAAATTTGATCAAGAACCACCAGATATAAAAGATATCATAGATAAGAATTTGCCAGAGCCGAGGAGAGCAGGCACAGAGATCTAAGAAGTCCAAAGAGTGCCAGCAAAACAACAACAACAACAACAACAACAAAAAAGACATATCTATATAATCAGAATGACAAAGTTCAAAAACAGAAACACAATACTGAAAAAGACAATATATTTTAAAAAGGAGCCTTTACGTATACAAAAGACACATAAGATTGATAGCAGGTCTATCAAACAAGACTCGTCTAGCCAGAAGAGAATAGTGGGTTATAGTAGTACAAAAACATAATCAAGGGGCCGGAGCGATAGCCCAGCAGGTAGGGCATTTGCCTTGCACGCGGCCGGCCTGTGCCAGCCTGGGTTCGATCCCGGCATCCCATATGGTCCCCAGAGCACCGCCAGGAGTAATTCCTGAGTGCAGAGCCTGGAGAAACCCCTGAGTGTCGGCGGGTGTGACCCAAAAAGGAAAAAAAAAAAATAATCAAACACTTCACCAAGTATATTCTATCTAACTAGATTACTAGATTTAAAGAAACATGCAGAGCCTAAGGAACAGAACACAGGGAACTCTTGCCCTTGATACCAGTTATGCAAGTAGCATTAAAGGAGCTTCTTTTTTTTTTTTTTGGGGGTCACACCCGGCAATGCTCAGGAGTTTCTCCTGGCTCTGCACTCAGGAATTACTCCTGGCAGTGCTTGGGGGACCATATGGGATGCCGGGATCAAACCGACCGGCATGGGCTGGCCGCGTGCAAGGCAAACACTCTAACCGCTGGGCTATCACTCCAGCCCCCTAAAGGAGATTCTTTAAAATGCAAGATAAACTTCTCAGCACTTTATCATTTAGTATGGCATTCACAGTGTTTACGGTACTAGATTAATAAAAGTATAATTACTTTTTTCCTTGTTCTCTAATTAATATGAGGGAAAAGATGTACTATTTACATCACCGAAGTGACCGTAAAATTAAATATTTTGGCTTTCACACACATTTTGCCAGCCTGTTGTTTTCAACTAAGTATTATCAACCAAGAGAAACCTCTAAATCAAATACCAAAAGACAATGAATGAATTTTTTCCAACAGACCCCAATTCTGCTATATATTCTTCTTTCAATAAAGTGGTAGAAATGTTTGTGATACTTTAGCTATATTCATAGACCTGGGGTATTAATTTTACAAGGACAATCCAATCTGATGATTCCTATGATCCTCAAAGGCAAGTTATTTTCTTTTTTTCTCTTAATTTATTTTGAGTCACTGTGCGGTACACTTAGAAAGCTGTTCATGGGGGCCAGAGTGATAGCGCAGCGGTAGGGCATTTGCCTTACATGCAGCCGACCGGGTTCGATCCCCGGCATCCCATATGGTCCCCCGAGCACCGCCAGGAGTAATTCCTGAGTACAGAGCCAGGAGTAACCCTGAGCATCGCTGGGTGTGACCCCAAAAAGAAAAAAAAAAAAAAAAGGCTGTTCATGATAGTTTCAGTCACACAATGTGGCAACGTCCATCCCTCCACCAGTGCACATTTCCCACCACCAGTGTGACCCTTTACCCTCCAGCCACCCCCCCCATCCTCCCGCACTCTCTCTCTCTCTCTCTCTCTCTCTCTCTCTCTCTCTCTCTCTCTCTCTCTCTCTCTCTCTCTCTCTCTCTCTCTCTCCCCCCATTGGGCATTATGGTCTGCAATACAGATACTGAGAGGACATCACGTTTGTTCCTTTTACCTACTTTCAGCCCGCACGTCTTATACAGTGATCATTTACCACGATCCTTGCCGCCATAGTGTTCCCTTCTCTATTCTGCCTTTTCCTAGCTGCTGAAGCAGGCTTCCAACTGTGGCCCAAGCCTCCTGGCACTAATTTCTACTTCCTTGAATATTGATTTCGTATGTTTTTACACCCACAAATGAGTGCAGTCATTCTGTGTCTGTCCCTCTCCTGACTCGTTTCACTCAGCATGAAAGTCTCCATGTTCCTCTAAACAAATTTCATGACTTCATTTTTCCTAACAGCTGCACAGCATTCCATTAAATAGATGTACCACAGTTTCTTTATAACCAGCTCTTGGGTACCTAGGTTGTTTCCAGATTGTGGGTACTGTGCGTGAGTGCTGAAATAAGCATAGAAGTGAAGGTGGCATTTCTACCGTGTGTTTTTGAAGCCCTTGGGTATATTCCCAGAAGTGGTGTTGCTGGGTCATAGGGAAGCTGAATTTCTAGGGTTGTTTTTTTTTTTTTTTTTTTTTTTGGCTTTTTGGGTCACACCCAGCGATGCTCAGGAGTTATTCCTGGCTCTACATTCAGGAATTACTCCTGATGGTGCTTGGGGGACAATATGGGATGCCGGGGATTGAACCCGGGCCAGCCGCATGCAAGGCAAATGCCCTACCCGCTGTGCTATCACTCCAGCCCCTAAATTTCTAGTTTTTTGAGGAATGCCCATAGGCAAATTGTTTTCAATACTTGAAAAAAAAAAACTAAAACATACTAAATTAACTGGTTCTTTCCTGCTGATCAAGTATTCTGACAAATGCCATTAATAAAAGATAGGATAATCATGATACTTCACAAATGTAGTACAGAGAAGCATTCAAATGATGAATTCCATGGGACAAAAATAATAAAAGTGGTCTCTTATTGGATGCCAGAGTGATAGCACAGCAAGCAAGGCACTTCCTTTGCACACATCCAACCTACGCATACAAAGGTTCAATCCCATTCCCGGTTAATCTCTGGTCCTCCAAGTCCTGCTAGGCACACCACCGGTCCCAAAACAAACAAACAAAATATAAATTGGCCTCTTATTATTTGATTGTTTGGCATCCAAATCTGTTGCTATTTATTAAACATCAGTACCAAATTCTGCTTTATAAATAACTATACTCAAAGAACATGAGAGTAGTTTTATCACCACTATCAAGACTTTGAGAACAGTGCTTTCCTAACTCTGCTAAATGTCTGAAAATCAACTTCAATGATCCTTCTTTGTTGTCGTTTTTGTTGCCAGCTCAGTTGTCTTTCCTCGATCTTTATAAAAAGTTGAAATCCTGGGATTATCAAGAGTCCATATCCTTCCTGCTGCAACCCAGGCTAATCCCACTAGTACTGCTTCATTTCCATGCTGTCTCTACTCCCTAAATTCACAGTAAGACTCTCCTCAAACTACGGTCCTAACCCCCACACTATAGTCCTTGCAAATTTTAATGTGCTGGCTGTCTGAATGATGCCAAACTAAAAAAAATATTTCTTAATTAAAAAAATTAACTTAAAAAACATTTTTAACAACCTAAGGCAGTCTTCCACCTGCCCCCTTCTGCCATGAAAGACAAGGAGGGACCAGGTGCAGACCAGGCCTTCCTAGACGCGGCCCCCCCCCTTCAGGAATCTGACCTTTCCAGCCGGCTCTCTGGCACCCCACAAATCACTTCTCAGTAGACCTAAATACCGCCTGCTTTCTCATCTGCACCTTCCAAATGGTTCGCGATGCCAAGGGCAGAGATATGATCTGGCTCTTGGATGAAAACATGCCTCCCAAATGACTTGCCAAGTTCCCTGAAAGCGTTTTCTAAAGCCTGCCTCTGAGCTCCCTCCTCACCCTCTCAACAGTTGGTTCCCTGAGCTTCCGAGTTCACCCCATCTTCCCAATGCCAAACGCCTTCTCTGCAATGTCTAACCCACTTACAAGTCTAAAAGCCCAGCGTCGAATCCAAAGAGCATAGTTCCAACCATTCTGCAGCCTGTATGAAGCAATTCCCATCTCCAGTCCCCAATCAGGCCTACCTGCTAGCAGCTCAATTGTGGTTTCTGCTCTTGCCTTCTCCAGCTTCTCCCTGACCCAGGGAAAATCCTGCAGGGAATCTAGGAAGGCATCAAAGGCTTTAGGGCCTCTGGAGGGAAGGATATCCAAGAGCAGCATTGTTTTCCCAAAGTCAGTGGCTTGAGCTCGGATTTCTTGCAGATGGTTTTCCGTTAAGACCCCTTCCTGGTACAAATATTGAAGAACCAAACCCTCCACCAGGACTTCTGAGCCCAGCTCCAGACGCAGGAACGGAGCACACGCTTGTCTCTAACCTCCATTTGACCCTGGGAAGAGAATAAAAGGCAGCTTGGATCACAGAAATGAGAGTAGCCCTGCCACTGAAGGGCTGAGAAGCCAGCAACATCTTTGAGCCTCAGCAGAGGGCCAAGCCAGGGAGTTCATTGATGGCTGTTAAGCCAAATATAGAGTGTTCTCCACACTGAATAGGAACCATGTTTTCAGTTCTTGCTGCCACAGAATGGGGCTTAGCCCAGTTCCCTATTCTTCAAAGAGAAAGAGTTAAGAGAACCAGCTTAAAAAGCGACTTTTCTCTGTAGATGGCGGGCAGTATTTCATTTGAGCGTACTGGAGAAGAAATAGCAGTTTTATTTTATCCATGGTCTTGAGTGGCGATGTTCCACCAGCACAGTAACGGTCAATGTGCTTGTTCGTGCCTCTTGGCCATGGGCCTTTGAAGAACCTTAGTAGGGCTCAGAAACCCAAACACCATCCTTCTAAGGATTTTTTCTCTGACAGCAAAGCCTTAACTACCATCACCTTCAAGAGTAACACTTAAAGGTTTTTAGTCTGCAATAAACTAGACTCCATCTCTTCCCCTTAAGAATTCAGAATCACCATCTCTACAATTGTGACCATACATGCATGGGCATTTATTGGGATTTTTTTTCTTCTTAGAATAAAAGATGTTCCCATACAAACTCTGCTCAGCAGTCACAAAACAGGAAGGCAAGCGTGTAGGTCCCGGGCAGTGCACAAGTGGGCTGAGGGGGAGAAAGGGAAAGTGCGCGGGTCGCTGGAAACTCCAGGCCCCTTCAATGCCCAAACCGCCTCAGCCCACCTGAGCCCTAACCAGAGACTCAGGAGAGGCGGGCGCGGCTTTTCACTGCCTGCACCTTAGTGCAACTTTCTGTCCCGGCCTCTTACTCCCATCGTGTAACAGAGCGGGAGAACTACTAGCGGTTTTCGGGGATTTCACACCCAAGCTGGGAACATTTCTAAAAGCACACCGGGAAGACGGGGATCCGCTGCCACCCCTTCGCCACCCCCATCCCAGCGGGGTCCAGAATGCCCGGAACAAATTAGGGGAAGGGAGGAGGCGGGCACAGCCAGGGGATAGTGGCCAGAGCACTGGGGAGAGAATGGATACAGCGTTTCTGATTTCCTGTTACTTACGTCTGCAATCAAGTACAAATTGAAACCGGAACCCAGATTGTTAAAGAATTTGTACTATAAGCACCATCTTTGTTGAAGGCGAAAGCCCTCTACAGGAAGTGCTGTCGCCATGCTTATTGAGGGCAAGCACAGGAAGTAGTGCTTCGCCATTTTCATTAGGGACCATGTGTCTCACTGAAGCCTTTTCCACCATGTTTTTTGTGGGTAAACAGTGTAATTGCCTGGAAATGGAAACTGCTAACCTCAATTATGGAGTTGTCTTAGAAAAGAAATAATTGGATGATTGCAGTGTAACACAGCAACTTCCATCAGGACCTTTTACACAAGTGACATAATAGAGATTCAGGTTTCAAAAAGTCACCTCAGGTTTCAAAAGTCACCTTCCATTTCCATTGTATTTAAAATTACAGTACATTACCTTCACTTGCAATCCTCATCCCTTTTCCGCCGTTACCATCACTTTAATGGCATGCTATTAAATGTGTTATTTCAGTTTGTATTTCTCTCTATTAAAATATAAGGATAAAATATAAGGATATCTTTTTATCATAGGATATCCTTTTTTAATCATATAACTTGTAAACCTCACAAAAAGTTTACAAGTAAATCTGATTCGGTTGCTGCATTCAGCTACCAATCCTTGAAAAAAAGTTGGAGAAAGACTGGAAATCCAAGAATGATTTCGAAAATAACACTGCCAAGCTGATTCATGAACACAATCGGGAAAAAAAAATCCCCAAACTGCCACTTCATAGCTTGAACATCCTCCCAAGATTGACAAAGCAAGGGACTGGATTTGGAACCCAGCTACAGAAAAATAAAGGTTTCCAAGGCTGTATCTACCAACATCAGCTAAACAGCACCTGCAAGTCTTACTTTGATGAATTGGTGAAACCTAATTCAAATCAGAACATTAACAGCAAAGGTGTTTGGGCATGTAGTTTGAAAAGTTCCAAACTTCTAAAGCACAGAAATACATGCTAAAGAGGGAGGGGCCCATACCAGGGCCAATCTACTGAGTTCACCAGATGTTTGATTAGGAATGCATGACAAATGTATGAGCCAAATATAGAGAGATACCGGTATGTAAAATTAAGATTCATCAAATTCCTCTGTAAATTTAGAAACAATTAAAAATATATGCTCATTGACTCATTTAAATCAATCAAATGATACAGAAAGTCATATACTTATTAAAAAAATAGGTGGTTATAGAAAAGTTTTTTCTCATTATTTCTGTCTTCACAAACTCTTTGCAAACAAAGCAATGAAGAACAATTCCAAATCTTCCTCTTCAGAATCTTGAGGTACGTGTAACAAGTTTAGAATACTATGATATCAGCTTGTCATTTTATTATACTAGTAGTATGTATACACAGGGCAGAGCTGCTACCCGCTCTCCCTGTGCTCAGCTGATCATGAGGCGTCCAGGAGGGAAGGTGAGTTCTAGCCCTGACCTGCCATTCCAATAGAGTCTCGCAAGAAGCCAGAGGAACCCCACACCATGAAGGCAACCATTTTCAACATCCAGACTCCACAGCCCCTCAGAGCTCCACCCAAGAAAAAGCCGATCTCGCCCCATTGTGGTTCATCAGTAAATGCACAAGATAGAGAGAGAGCCTACTACTGAGAGTATACCACCCACACGGCAGAGCCTGGCAAGCTACCCATGTTGTATTTGATATGCCAAAATCAGTAATAATTATAGACCTCATTCCCATGACCTGAAGGAATGGTCTGAGGCTCTTCGTGTTCCTGGAGCAAGCAGATGCCCTTGGGCTACACTAGCATGTGACAGGGACATATGGAGATGTTACTGGTGCCTACTCAAGCAAATCGATGAAAAATGGGAAGACAAATGACAAATGAAGTGACAAGTAGTATGTCTACCCAAATATTACTATTATTGAAGTTTTAAATATGTAGAAAGAGTATATCAGCATGGTCAAGTGTCTTAGCCAAAATCTCACAGCAAATATGCAACAAAAACTCAATTACAATGAACCCCCTCTGATTTGTTTCCAGCATGCCAGTTGGCCCTATCTCTGCTACTGACAAACTAAAATTTTGACAGCTGACTTATAACCAGTAAATACGATGCTTACTCCTACTTTTGATAATCTTTAATTCCAGAAACTCTATGCATTTCTTCTTCCTCTTTTGCTCCAGTATGATTATCCTTTCCTGGTCAATATTTCATATATATTCCTCTATATGAACAGCTAGTGCTCAGGGATTACCTCTAGTTATGCACTTAGAGATCACCCCCTGTCAAGGTTCAGGGGGACCATATGAGGGTGATGGGGATCAGACTCAGGTTGGCCGCACACAAGATAAATGTCCTACCTGCTATACTATCCAGCCCAGGTGACTCTTTTTTGCACCAGAGATTCTCAGTCTTTGCCCAACCATGATTACCTTCAGGACTTGTTTCCTTCTCGTTCATCACTCCCACATGCTATAGGTTGTCCCCTTAGACTCATGCTATAGTTGAATATATGTGATTTACATCTATGTCCCCTATAACACCCTGGGGGGCTGGGCAAGGAGCCATAGGACCCTAGGTTGAGAAACACTGTTTTAGACCATTAACTTCCTCTTCCTGTAGCAAATGCAGAAGAGCATCATTGCTACCTCCTAGTGAATGGGTTTTCTGGAGGTATGTGTAACCAGTTTAGAGTATTATCATATACTAGGCAGCATATCATATACTGACTAGCTAATTTTCATTAAACTGTTGGAGGGCCATAACCACACCCTGAACTATCTAGAATCACACTTCTGAGCAGCATAATAGAGTTTCAGCCTCACTCAGATAAGTATCTAAGGCCAGCAGGCCCTAAAAGAACTAAACATAGCTCAGAATAATTATTACTCCTCCGTTCTCTCTCTGTAGGCTGAAAGTAGGCCCCCAAAGAGGATTAAGCATCTGTCACCCAGCAGCAACAAATCCATTTTTAGGAATGACAGATATTGTCTGATTTCTTTCTCCCCAACAAGTTGTGTCAAGATATACAAATTGTGAATTTTCAAAGGAAGAATCAAAAAGAACAAGTGTAGTGTTTTTCTATTTCAGTTTGGCCTTGATTTCACTATCAAAAAATAAAGGAGTTAGATATTTTTGGTTCATTCTATATCATGAAAGTGAAGCCCAGAGATAATGTTTCAAGCATGCTTGAAACAGTTACAGAAGTGGTAAATAAATTAAGCCACAAAGTAGCTTTAATCTCAAAAAAATCAATAGCATACTATGTAATCTACCTTTTATAATAAAATCTGGAAAATTTTTTAATTAAAAGTTTTATTATACTGAGATATACAATTACAACATTGTTCATGTTTGGAGGTTTCGGTCACATAGTGTTCCAGCACCCCCCCTCCACCAGTGCCCATTTCCCACCACCAATGTCCCCAATTCCCTCCCCCTCCCATAGCCTGCCTAAATGGCAGGTTCTTTATCTCTTTTCTCTCTCCCTCTCTCTCCCTTTCTTCTCCTACACAATGTGGGTTGCACTACATACACTTGGAAGCCATCATGTGCATTTGTTTTGCCTGTATTTAATGCTCCAGTTCTATGTTGGTATCAGCCCTTTCGACATTTATTCACACATGTTCCCTTCTCTGTCTTACCTAACCTCTGACTCCCTCACGTTTGCAGTAATTTCCACTTTTGGTAAGACCACCTGATATATTTATGTCATGCAAATAAATGCAATCATTCTATGTCTCTCTCTTTCCTTCTGACTAATTTCACTCAACATGATCCTTTCCATGTCCATCATTTATAGGCAAATTTCATAACTTCATTTTTCCTAACAGCTGCATAGTATAAAATCTGAAATTTTAGCAAAAACTTTATTTTATTAGTTTAAAACTAGCCTATAACTTTAGAAACTAAATGTTAAAACCCCTTAAACTCTTAAGTTGAAATATAAAGTAGGACTAAAGAGCGCGTGCAAACGGCAAAGTGCTGATGGTCTTTCATGCAGCTATGACAGTCTCGACCGTGAATTCAGTCCAGCACTACCTACAATTCCCCAAGCACAACACCTGAGCACAAGGCCAGAAATAGCCCAAGAATGATAAGGTGTGACCCTCCACCCAAATCCAAAAATAAATAAGTAATGAGGATGAGGGAAATCATTTACATGGCACTGGGTGCCTCTGCCCAGCACCACCAGGTGTAACCCTTATGGCCAGCAAGTACTGCACTTTGGGGGTCTGTAATGAAATGTCACACCCACAACACCGTATTGTGGTTCTCATGGAAAATACCCACCCACTCACACCCTCCCACACACACACACAAACACACACCAATGAGGGTGAACTCTATTTTTTAAAAAAATACACTTCCATTGGTTGAACAATTATGTTTCCCCTGAGCACCACCAGGAATAATTCCTGAGTGCAGAGCTAGGAGTAACCCCTGAGTACCTCTGGGTACGGTTGCAAAACAAAACAATAGTTACAGTAAATCCTGACTTAACATTGTAGATCACTGTATCACTGTCTTCCCATTGTTCATTGATTTGCTTGAACAGGGAATCAGAAACATCTCCATACATCCTGTCACAAGCAATTGTAGCCCAAGGGCATCCGCTTGCTCCAAGGACAGGAAGATCCTCAAGCCATTCCTCAGGTCATGGAATTGCGGCCCATAAGTTATTAGAAACTACATTAAGGGAAGTGCTATAACATATTCACGATAGCTAGAATCTGGAAACAACCTAAGTGCCCAAGAACAGACTGGCTAAAGAAACTGTGGTACATCTACACAATGGAATACTATGCAGTTGTCAGAAAAGACAAAATTATGAAATTTACCTGCCAATGAATGGACATGGAGACTATCATGCTGAGTGAAAATAGTCAGAAGGAAAAGGACAGATATAGAATGACTGCATTCATTAATGGGATATAAATATATAACAGTGTTTTACTAAGTGTGGGAAATGGTAATGTCAGACTAGAAGAACTCACCATTGAATATATACAAAGAGACTTACATAATAAACCCTAAATATCTGCAGGGCTGGCTGCAATGTGTGAAAGAAGAGGGAGAGAGACACAGAGAGAGACAGAGAGAGAAAATGAGAGGAAAAAGGAGATACCTGCTATTGAGGCAGCCTGGGGGTGGTGGGAGGGGGTGGGGGTACATTGGTGGTGGGAATGGGGTAGAGGGATGGGTGCTGGAATACTGTATTACCAAGAACCAATTATGAACACCTTTGTAGTTGTATGTCTCATGATGATATAATAATTTTTTTAAAGAGAGAGAATTTTCAACGGAATTCAAACAGTTTTATTTCTCCCAATAGAGTGGTGGGGTAGAATACTGCGGGTAGTGGGACCTGCCTCAGGCAGGCGGGTAGGGCGAGCAAGATCCTCACGCAAAGGTTGAGCCATTCCAGCCCATGTTGGCAGCGTTCATGTCGTAGTAGCTAATGTAGATCCTATCCGGGCTGATGCGCAGGTGCTCGGTCAGGAGGTTGCACAGCAGCTTGCTGTAGGTGCGGTTCTGTGAGCCGCCAATCTTGCTGATGCTGTGCAAGCTGCAGAGTGTTGAGCCACCAAAGGCCATGAGCTCGTCCGGGACCACGTGCACGGCGATGTACTGGGCCGGCTTGCCCGTGGCCTGTGCCAGCTGCTGCGTGAGCTCTGAGAGGAGCCCGTCGGGCACTGAGGCGCGGTACACGTTGGTATTCACAACAAACATGGGCATGATGGCGGAGGAGCAGCTAAGACCGGAGCAGACCAACACGTGCAGCCACTGCCCGGGAACCTGGGCTACGTGACAGACCGCTGCTCCGCAGGGGCCCCCTGGACATAGACTCACAGACAAGGGGCAGAGCTGCTACTGGCTCTCCCTGCGCCCAGCCGCTCACGATGCACCCGGGAGGGATGGCGGGGTCTAGCCCTGGCCTGCCACCCCAGCAGAGCCTTGCAACAAGCCGGACGACCTCCCACTCTATGAGGGCTTCCATTTTCCACATCCGACTTCCCCCTCCTCAGAACTCCACCCAGCAGACCAGCCTATCACGGCCACGCGGTTCATCAATAAATGCTGGACTAGAGATGACTACAAGAGTATGCTACCTGCACGATAGAGCCTGGCAAGCTACCAGGATATATGGTTATATATATATATATATATAAACATCCAGGATATATGAGGCACTGGTAGAACTTTACAAGAAGAAAACAGCCAACCTCGTCAAAAAAATGGGGGAGAAGAAATGAACAGAAACTTCGACAAGGAAAAATTCAAATAGCCAAAAGGCATATGAGAAAATGCTCACCATCATTAATCATCAGAGAGATGCAAATCAAAACAACAATGAGATACCACTTCACACCACAGGGACTGGCACATATTCAAAAGAGCAAGAACAACAAATGCTGGCGTGATGCAGGGAGAAAGGGGACACTCATCCATTGTTGGTGGGAATGCCGACTGGTACAGCCTTTTTGGAAAACAATATGGACATTCCTCCAAAGACTAGAAAATGAGCTCCCCTTTGACCCAGCCATACCACTCCTGGGAATATACCCTAGGAGGCCAAAAACACAGCTGAAACAACATCTGAACTTTTATTTTCATTGCAGCACTATCCACAATAGCCAGAGTCGGGAAACAACCAGAGTGCCTAAGAACTGATGACTGGATAAATAAACTTTGGTACATCTACACAATGGAAAACTATGCAGCTGTTAGGAAAAATGAAGTTATGAAATTTTCTGATCATGTTGAGTGAAATTAATCAGAAGGCAAAAGACAGACATAGAATGACTGCATTTATCTGCATGATATATGTATTTTGATATCAATATCCAAGGTCAGGCAAAACATGAATCAGGAGGTCTTGTCACCAGGTGGAATCTACCACAAACATACGGAGCCAGAAATTAAGACAGAGAAGGGAACAGTGTGCTAATAATCGTCAAACATGATAATACCAGCCTAGAACTGAGCATTGAATATAGGCAAAAGATACACATGATAACCTCTAAATGTATGTATTGCAAGCCACAATGCATAATAGAAGGGAAAGGGGAGAGAGAGAGCGAGAGAGAGAGAGAGAAATGAGATAAAGAACCTGCCATAGAAGCAGGGGGAAGGAATTGGGGACATGGGTGGTGGGAAATGGGCACTGGTGGAGGGATGGGTGCTGGAACACTATATGACCGAAACCCAGACATGAATATCTTTGTAATTGTATATCTCATGGTCATATAATAAAATATTTTTTTAAAAAAATCAGTGTACTACAACAAAACAAAGAGATAATAGGTGTGTAAAACTGTGGCCATCCTTTCACCATGTATATGAACAGCGAAGAACATTTATATGCTATAATAGGTACACAAAATTAGAGTGTACTGTCTGGTACCACCTTAACTAAATGATCAAGGTGATAGACTGAGGCACTGTCCAGAGCAGTGTGTCTGCCTTGCATGAAGCTCATGGGACTTCTGTACCCAAAGTGGCCTCCTGAACTACCTTAGGAGCAACCCCTGAGCACAGATCCAGGAGTAAGCCCCAAACACAGTCAGGTGTGGCCCCCAAACCAAAAAACAACTAAAAATAAACAAATGATCAGGGTGACCATATGCAAGTTGGACAGTGCCTTAAGGTGCAACAGGGGAGACTTCAACTTCTCTTCCTCAGTCCTCGCCCCACGAAAAGGATGAAAATAGAATTGGCCAAAATAAGCAGAGGCATTTAGCCCAGTAATAGCAAATCCTAAAAAGGCATTGGTGAGGCAGAGCCAGGCTGCTCCCTCTTTATAACTTTTGATAAGACAGTATGCTGCAAATGGCATTATCCGAATTATGTTCACTAAATATTCTTTTGCTATGTTCTGAACTCGGAAGCTTTCTTCAGTTTTCTGAGATCATATTCTGGGGTACTTTTTTCTTTTTCTTTATTTTCTTTTTTTTCTTTTCTATTTTTATAAGTATTTTATTATACCACTATGAGATATACAATTACAAAGATGTTCATATTTGGGTTTTGGTCATACAGTGTTCCAGCACCCATCCTTCCACCAGTGCCCATCTCCCACCACCAATGTCCCCGTACCCTCTCCCTTCCCCCAGTCCACCTCCGTGGCAGGTTCTTTATTTCTTTCCCTTTCTCTCTATCTCTTCTTTTTTTTTAAAACAGAAACCTTAAACCGCAAACCTTTTAAAGAGTCAGAGTCCAGAGTGTAGTTCTGCGGTAGAGAATATATCTGGCACACATGAGGCTTGAATCTCTGAATCTCTGGGTCTGGAATCTCTGGGTGTCTGATGTAGTTGTGTGGTGAAGTGCATGTCTGGTACATCAAAGCCGAATCTCTAGACCTCTGGTAATGGGGTAATAGGAGGGGGATACATTATAATGGCAAGTTAATATGTACTAAGTGAATACCCCAACAAGGTCTCTGATTGTTTGCAGTATGCAATATTGTGCTATAATAGTTCAACGCTTGGGGGCCCATCAGATAGTACAGGGGAAGGCTTTTGCCTTGCATGCAGCAAACCCAGAATTTGAGCTCTGGCACCACATATGGTCTCCTGAGCACCACCAGGAGTGATTGATCCCTGAGTACAGAGCCAGGAGCAAGACCTGAGTACAGCTGGGTGGGCTCAAAAACCAAAGAAAAAAGAAAAAGTAGTTCAGTGAATTGTACCATTATTGCAATTTGGAATTTGATAGGCCTGGCTGGTTTTGTTTTTCATTCACATAACATTGTTTTACACAATCATATATATTTGAGTGACAAAATTTCACACCTCTTCAGAATATGTTACCACATCCCACCCACCACCAAAGTACCACAGTTCATTAGCCACATTCATTAGCCTCCTTATTTGACCACTCTTCTCTACCCAATTTGGTTACCTCATTAGGCTTTCTTTCTTTCTTTTTTTTTTAGGTCACACCCAGCGATGCTCAGGGGTTACTCCTGGCTCTTCACTCAGGAATTACTCCTGGCGGTGCTCAGGGACCATATGGGATGCTGGGGAATCTAACCCGGGACGGCCACATGCAAGGCCGCTGTGCTGTCACTCGAGCCCCTCATTATGCTTTCAATGTCCAAGATTTTGTTTTCATTGGGCATCATCTAGCTCCTTGCTTTATGTCCTACATATAGCAGCATCTTGCATTTGTCTTTCTCCTTCTGATTTAATTTGACTTACATCACCTCCAATTACATACATATTCTCTGAGTTCATCTTTTCTTAGAGCTGAGTAACACTGCACTGTGTTGACAAGCCAGACCTTTACCCAGACATCTGTGCACGTGAGTTGTTTCTACATCTCACCCTATGCAGATAGCATAGAACATGGGGGGTCCATAGATCTCATTAGGTACATATATCTTGTTCTTGAAATGGATCACATAGGAGTACCGTTGCTGGATTATATGGTGGATCTATTTTTAATGTTTTGGAAAATATCTTCAGACTCCATAAAGGTAAAACCAGTTTATATTCCACCAACATTGTACAAAAGTTCCTTTTCCTCTACACCTGCCTTGTTGCTTCTAATCTATTTTGATATAGGCTATTCTCACAGGTATGAGATTATATTTTATTCTAGCTTTAATTAGCATTAAATTGAAGATGAAATTAAATAAAAATGAACACTTTATTATCACATGCTCTTTTGGATATTTAAATATCTCTAATAATCTACTCAAACTCCTCTCCACCTTATGATTAGATTATTTTGATTAATGATCTATTTATATATATATCTGATCTATTTATACATATTTTAGTCTTATGTATGTCATATTATAATGTGTAATATTTTCTATTCAGGTGAATGTCTCTGTCATAATGACATTTTTAAAATTTTTATTATACCACCATGAGATATACAGTTACAAAAGTGTTCATATTTAGGTTTCAGTCATACAGTGTTCCAGCACCCATTCCTCCACCAGTGCCCATTTCCCACCACCAATGTCCCCTGATTCCCCCCTCCCCAGCCCGTGTCTATGGCAGACAATTTTCACTTTTTTCTCTCTCTCTCTCTCTGTTCTCTTATACATTGTGGATTGCAATACATACATTTAGAGGTTATCATGTATATCCTTTTACCTACTTTCAATGCTCAGTTCTACACTGGTGTTATTACTTACCATAATTATTAGTACACTGTTCCTTTCTCTGTATTACCTAACCTTAACTCCCACACATTTGCAGTAGGTTCTACCCACTGGTAAGACCTCCTGATCCATGCTTTATCTGGCCTTGAATATTTGTATCATGCTATTTTTATATTCCACAAATAAATGCAGATAATGACTTTCTTTTGTTATGCAGAAGTTTTTCCAATTTTATTTTTCTTTTGTCCCCTTTTATCCTTGAAGTCAAGCCCCCCAAAGCCAACTCTAAAGTGAATAGTGTGCAAAGCTCCACACATATTGTCACAAAATGGAAAGTTTTTTTTAAGTCTTCTACAATTTTAAATTTAGCAACCAAATCTTTAATCCTTCCTGAGATGTTTCATGTGTAGGGTCAGATAGTGATTCTATTTCATTCTTTTGCATGTGACTATTCAATTTTTTTCAACATCCTTTATTGAGTCTGTCCTTTCCTGAAGGGAACTATTATTCCTTTTAAAACTGAGATTTGCGACTATTAATAGCTAAATTTTCACTGGATATCTACTGGAAGAACATAGCATATCAGTGAATGAAGAGAACACATCCTTTTTTAAAATTTATTTTTATTGAATCACAGTGAGATACAGTTACAAAGTTAAGAACCTTAACTGTCATCCAGATGCAATCTAATAATCATCAGGAGGAGAAAAACAACATTCTTTGGTCAAATGCCTAGCTATCCTAATCTATCGAGACTTGACTTTTACACATCCAAGGAAAGCTCCCAGAATAGCTAAACTTGTCTCCCAACAGACACACATCTTTGTAATGGGCTTTCTCAAGGGTAGAGTCTCCAGGAGAGGGAAAAGAGATGTAGTTGTTGCAGTACCCCAGCGGGCAGCATTTGACATCTAGGTGCCAACATTCTGGGTTTAAGGCCCTATAAAGTGCCTATCTGTCCATCTCCTTTATCTGTCTATCTTAGTCCCCAACAAAAAATGACATAGAAGTAGTTGCATAGGTATTAGGGAGAAAGATTGAGATATTTCTCAATGAGCAACAAAAACATTCAAACCTCTTTAAGCACATGAGCAAGTATTTGGCTGAGGCCACATAATTTAATATTCTAAAGCACAACGAAATTATTCTAAAACCCAAGTAGCTCCATTACCAGATGGTCACATTGAAAACACACACACACAGACACACACCCCTTCATATGTATATATTAAGCATTTCTTTCTGAGTTGGCCAGGATGATTTAGCAGTAAATGTACCAAGTACTTGAATGAATTAAGCTTTTTATCTGAGCTTATTTAATAAAGTCCATTTAAAAAGTAGACAATCATTACTAAATATAAAGATTTTTGTTTCAATGTAATTGATGCTAAGCTGTTCTTTCTGACAATAATCCACCCAAAGATTCATCTGCATCTTAATAAGGCAAATTCAGCCATTAGCCCAGGAAAGAGTACCTCCCTTCCTTCCTATTTGGGATGATAAGTGGGCACGCATCCAATCTGTCTACAGGCTATTCAGGAAGGATAGAATTTTGAACAAATAGTAGGATTAATATGGAAGCATTAGAAGTACTCTTCATAGATCTGTTTGGTTTAATGGGGAAAAGAAACCATTAAAATGCTGATGAATTGTCCCAGAGAATGAGAACATAATTGCTGGGCAAGCTAGTCAATGGGAAGCATGCAGTGGGCTAAAATAAGCTTCTCCCCACACAGGGAAACCCCTCCTATTTACCAGAAGTAGAGGAGAGATGAGAAGGCAGCGTGAGTTCCAGTCTGACCTATCTCATTACATTTATTTGTCTCACAAAGATTCTTCCTACTGGCCAACAAGTATCAGACGTACAGAAGCTAATAGATTATCCCTGAGACATGTTCACCCTTTTGAGTAGAAGTTTTACGTTTTTTTCTTCTAGGAGACGTGGAATTGATCCTTTGGGGGAGGGGGAAAGGGTGTCTACTAAAATTATCCAGTACTAGGCACATAGCATGTGCTCAATAAATGAGTTCAACCAAGACTCAGTTACTGTCCTATTGATAGGAAGCTCCCTTCAGATTGGCCTGGCTTCCTGGGGACAGTCAGAGGCGAGTCAGGGCAGGACAACTTCACTTCTACTTATTGCTCATGCTTTCTCCTGGAAGGCTGCAGGACTAGAGTGCACTTCAAAAGCACCTAGACACTGGTCTGAAGAGTGTGAGTTATTGTTAAGTTGTTAAGCTGTTTAACAAAAGGACCTGGAGACTAGGGTTTGACTACATCTTCTCACTATGAATATCCTAAAAATATAGCAAAACATTAGCCAAAATGGTTCACAGCTTGGTTCATTACTAAATGTCTGTCTTCTGCTAAACCTATACAATTGTTACCACTTTCTTTTTAAGATTTCTGTCTCCAACTTTCAACATTTCTGATACTGTACAGAAGAATTGGATTTTTTTTAATCTTTATTGCCCCATCCTATTTTTATGGGGTTTTGGGTCTTATTCTTTATATTATTATTATTATTATTATTATTATTATTATTATTATTATTATTATTATTGAATCATTGTGAATTACAAAGTTACAAGATCTATATCATTGAATTTCAGGTGTGTATTGTTTCAAGACCATTTCCTGCTACCCTCCACCAGTGTCAAGAATCACGTTCTTGTAAAAGTCATGTGAATTCTACCTCACGTGTATCTATCACTCTTTATTTTATTTTATATTTTGGTTTGGGGGCCACTCCTTGTGGTACAGGGGGATCACTCTTGCCTCTGCACTCAGGAATTACTCCTGGTGGTGCTCAGGGGACCATATAGGAGTCAGGGATCAAACCCTTGTCAGTCACGTACAAGATGAGCACTTACCCACTACCTCTCGGGCCCAGCAGAAAATATCACACAGAATGTGAAGTTTCATACAATCAAACAATTCTGGAAACGGGAACTAAGAAATGACCTCAAATTTCACAAGAGATACAAAGGAGGCATAAAGAGGTGAAGTGCTTTGTGGGTACAGGGCTAGCAGCGGACAGGAGGAAATTACTTATCAAATTAAAAAAGTCGTTGAAGAATGGCCCATCACTCCCCCCCAAACCCCACTCTTCTGCAGATGTTGTGATGACTGGGGCCACACACACACACATACACACACACATATACACACACATACACACACATACACACACACACACACTCAGTGGTGGCACTCACATTTAGTGGTGGGTGGTGGCTCAGAGAGCAGGTTGAGGTGCCCACGAACCTGATCAAGGCATTCACTGGGAGTGACTATTTTTCCTTTACTTGTTTTTTGGGGAGGGGTTGTACCCAGCAAAGCTCAGGGTTACTCCTGGCTCTGCACTCAGGAATTACTCCTGGAGGTGCTCGGGGACCATATGGGATGCTGGGGATCAAACCTAGGTTGGCTGCATGCAAGGCAAATGCCCTCCCCACTATACTACTGCTAGTGGCCCGAGGAGTCTCACATGCTGCTTTAAAACATTCTGGTTGTAGCATTCACTGAAAGTCACTTTGGTGCACCTTCCTGCTGGGGCTGCACTCCACAGTGCTCACACATCTTTTCACTGTGGTACTCGCTAGGACTGTGCTCATGCCAAGGCAACACCGCAGACCTGCCTCCCAACCTCTGGCAAAGCTGCCCTGCAGCTGCTGGGCCATCTCCCAGGCCCTTCCCACTATTTCACTTGAGTTTATGATGATATTCCAGACTTCAAAAATGAGGCTATGTTTGGATAGTGAGGTGTGTGTGTGTTTGTCTGTCACTTGTCTTCCTATTGTTCATCGATTTGCATGAGCAAGCACCAGTAACGTCTCCATTGGTTGGGGATGCCGTTCACTGTTTTTGGCATATCGAATACACCACAGGTAGCTTGTCAGGCTCTGCCGTGGCTCTGGGTTCATCCCAGGGGGCCCAGACTTTTTCTATGTCAGACCATCAACCATCCGGGGCCCACGGGGCAGAGCCCTGGGTGTAGACAAGTCTATCTCATGTCTGACACCTGCCGACACAGCTGGCACGGCAGCCACACCTGTAACAACTTGAGGGGCAGGACACCTATGTGTTTAATCATTTTATATTTTATTTAATTTTAAACTTTTTTAATCTGATTTTATTTATTTATTTACCTATTTATTTTTTGCTGTTCAGATCACACCTGGCAATGCTCAGGGGTTACTGGCTCTGCACTTAAGAATTACTCCTGGCGGTGCTCGGGGACCATATGGGATGCCAGGGATCGAACCCAGGTTGGCCGTGTGCAAGGCAAATGCCCTACCCACTGGACTATTGCTCTGTCCCATAATTTTAAACTTTTAAGGTTACTAATCTCCAACAAAATAAATCATGAACTTGATCTTACCACAGGGCCCCTGAGGAGAGAGGGAAGAATTTTTTAATTACCATTTATTCTTTTTTTTAAATTTTATTATACCACTGTGAGATAAACAATTACAAAACTTCATGATTAGGTTTCAGTCATACAGTGTTCCAGCACCCATCCCACCACCAGTGTCTCCTGACCCCTCCTCTCTCCCCCCCACCCTCTGTGGCAGCCACTTTGCCTCTCTCTCTCTTCTCTCTCTCTCTCTCTCTCTCTCACTCTCAATTACTATTTATTCTTGATAAACTAACAGTTCAAAAATTGATTGCTGGAACCAGAGAAATTATACAGGAGTTAAGGCATTTATCTTTTCTTTAAATTTTCTTTATTGAATTACCATAAGATACAGTTACTGAAGTTGTTCCTAATTTCAATCATACAATGTCCCAACACCCTCCCCCCTTTCCAGTGTACATTTCCCACCACCAGTGCCCCAGTTTCCTTTTGATCATTCCCTGCCCCACCCTGCCTCTATGGCAGGCACTTTTCTTCTTGTTCTCTCTCTTTCTCTCTCACTCTCTCTTCCTCTTTCTCTCTTTTGTTTTGGGCATTATGGCTTGCAAATACAGGTACTAAACCTTTATCATGTTTGTCCCTTCACAAACTTTGAGCACTCAGTTCTTGTCCAGAGTGATCATTTCCGACTATCATTGTTATAGCAGGTCCTAAAGCTGTCCTAAGTGCCTTCTTCCCACCCCTCACTACTTGTGGCAAGCTTCCAATCACGGACCAGTCCTCCTAGCTAAGGCACTTATCTGTACGCAGCCCCTATACAGCGCTGAGTGAGGCCCCCAAAATATTTTTTTTAAAAAATTTTTCACAGATTTAACTGTAATGTGTACAATATACCAAACAAGAAAGCCTTTGCCAACAGACCCTCTCAGGGTACTATTATCTGGCGGTTTTATAGAAAGCATCGACATTTGGAATTCATGGACTAGGGGAAGTTCTTCACATTTCATGTCTAAAAAGGATGAGAATACTCACTGCCTGTGCTCTAGGATAGTTTTACATGAAGAACCATGACGCCCCAAACCCCAGTAATGATTCTGGACGCCAGAAGAAAGAAAACAATCATTGTCCCACTGAGCTAACTTCTTTGAATTAAGTTTATTTTAATGTAGCATTTATTTTATGTTTAAATGGTTTATTACAGCCAAAGAAATAGTACAGTGGGCAGGGTACTTTACCGTGCATGCAACTGACCTGAGTTCAATTTCTGGCACTCTCTAGTGTCTCTCAAACCTACCAGGACTGATCCTTGAGTGCAGAGCCTGGAGTAAGTAAGCCCTGATTACTGCTGGGTGTGACCAAAAAGCCAAATAAATGGTTCATTAAATGTCTTATGTTGCATTCATTTTAATTCAAAACTTTTACCTTTTTTTTTTTTTTTGTCCCTCTGGGATTGACTGCCTACAAGCATGTCCATTAACATCTGTTCTATCCCACCAGCCCTGATTTGGAAGTTTTAACAGCAAAAGAAGGAATTTGTTAAGCTGTCTAAAAACTTGGGATAAATATGGAAAGATTGATTACAGAATGAACTAAAGGTTAAACAGAGTTTCTCCGTTAAGGACAACATGGTGAATAAGAGCTCCTGAAACTTTGGGCTACACAATGTTCTCAGTGTGAGACAAAATATAAAAGTTACTCTTTCATGGTTGAGAGAGATAATGCAGGGATTACAGTGCAAGTCTTGGATGCGGCCCACCCGGTTCCATTTGCCTCATCACACTGTTCCTCCTCCAAACATTGCTGCAGACCTCAGGCAGAAAAGTGTCTTTGGGCCCAGTGACCAAGAACTGCTGGGAACTTCCCAAGTCTACCGAAAAATAAGGGAGCTCTCCTGAGACCCTGACTTGCATGACACAAGGTCCAGAAGTTGATGGAGCCATGTAGCCTGGCTACAGATCAGGCTACACCTACAGATCAGAGGATGACAAACTCCACCCATGGAGGGCAAGTTAGATGGGAAGAGTGGGGCTGAGGGTGTGAAGACCAGGCACAAAGCCTCGGACCCATGAGGGTAGAGAGCTTGATTGAAAACCATCCTGCTCAAATCTAGGATATAAGAAGGCCACATCCAAGGGAAAAGGGCAATGAGGAAAACAAAATTCAAATAATCAGTAGCGCAAAGGGTGTGGCAGAGATTGAACAAGAAGTTAAAGCACTTGCCTTGTATGTGGCCAAACCTGGTTTGACTCTCTCTACTGCATAGAGTCCCTTGAGTACTGCCAGCGATCACTCAGAGCATGGAGCGGAACATCCCTGAGCATTGCTGAGTGTGGTCTCAGCCTCCCCTACCTTCACACCTGAATAAAATCCGGAGGTTAGAATAAGAGAAAGACTCTAACGGTTCAATGCGTCTTTCCTAGACTCTCAAATAACCCACATTATCCTATATTGTTTCCTCTGTCTAAATACAAGAGGCCAGTAGAATCTGCTGCAGAGCAGGGCTGAAAAGAATGAGGAATAAATTTAAGGGTGGACAGACCCACAACCTGCACCATCAGCTGCTGTGATAAAGCACTTACACGTCGGGGCTGGGCGATAGCCCAGCGGGTAGGGCGTTTGCCTTGCACCCGGCCTGTGCCTGCCCGAGTTCGATCCCGGCATCCCATATGGTCTCCCCGAGCACCACCAAGAGTAATTCCTGAGTGCAGAGCCAGGAGAAACCCCTGAGCATTGCCGGGTGTGACCCAAAAAGCAAAAAAAAAAAAATAATAATTATAAAAGATAAAGCACTTACACGTGACTTAACTCACTTGATTTTCACAAGTAACGTGGCACTGGGGCACAGTATCTGTTGGCCTGACTGCAGACACGGAGCTCTTGACCTTTCTGCTGTACAGGTGTGTCAACGCTCCAGTTGATTCCCCGGTTTCTTCACTGAACTCTTGGTAAAACCCTTACTGAAAAAAATGGTGTGTTCTCTTCTGACTTGCGTTGGCTCTGCTCTACTTTCTTCTGCCTCCTTAGCTGATTGCTTTCTTCTGTTAGCACATTTTCCTGGTCATCGGTGATGTAGAAAGCAGGGTGATATGTTGCTGCATGTTCACCAAAGTTTTGTGACTTAAAACAGCCACTATTTGATTAGGTCTCATAATTCCGCAGGTCTGGAATTAGTCAGACCTTAACTGGGTGATTCCTCTGAGCCATGTGTTGTTGATCAGAGTTAGTTGTTGGTATTCATCTGGCGGCTTGTCTGACTTTATTCTCAAGCTTGGCTTCTTGGCAGAGATAGCTGGAAGATTGGGCTCAGTAAAACTTCTCTACGAAGCCTTCTCCCTGCAGGAGAAATGTCTTCCATGATAGCTCAGGACTCAAGAAGTTATCAGTCTTCTTAGAAGCAAACCCCTCAGGGTGCCTAAGCTCATTCCTACATATTCCCATGGTTACAAACAACCTACATCCAAGGAGAAGATAAATAGGTACCACCACTCAACAGGAAGAATATTTTTTTTAATTGTAGCTAATCCTTAATCCACCACATGCAGAAACACCATTAACCATATCTCAAAAGCGATAGCTCTATAACCATAGTTTCTTTTTCTATAAATTTCATGTTCCTATTTGCTGTTATTCTGGTCAAATTTGCCAATTTCAAGAAATGTCTCTCCATAATTCTGCATGCCTAATACTGCTGACTGTGCAAATTATTATAGCTTTATTACAAACAGTTGCTGAGACATTTTTTCTCCCCTCCTATCAAAAAGTAGAGTGCTCCTAAGAAATCGTTCCCAAGCCAAAATGGCATGAAGTTAAGAAGCAATTACCATTAATTTATGTGGAAAATTTTGAGCATTCCCAGATTCCTAAAATATCCTGCCAAATCATATCAAGCACTACATAAAATCTAAAGCAGCGCTAACATACAGTAAAGGCAGCAAGTTATGATAAATACACGCGCATGGTCGAAAGTCATTTCTGAGGAAGGACTGTTTAGGTACACTGCCTACACAGCAGGTTCTGCAAAACCAACGCTGTACCTTGTTTTGGCTTTTTTTTTTTTTTTTTTTTTTTTTTTTGCCTTTGGTCACAAAAAGAACATATCCTCTTTTGGATTTCTTTGGGTTAGGAAAATAGGTACTTTCATTTAAAAAAAAGTAGCATAATGTAAACTTCACAAAGCAAAGCAATGCCTATACCCACTAGACTTTCTGGCCCATAGTTACCCAACTGAATAGCTGATGGATAAATAAGCACAGTAAGCAAGGTCTTCTTTTGCTGGTTAGAAGTGAGAAAGACATTTCTAATTTCAGATGTTTCTAATTTCAGCAAGAAAATATGTACAAGCTTCCTTGATAATCTCCCCACTACAGATAATTTTTTGTCTATGATTTCTTTCTGTTACACTTATAATTTTTCTTTCCCAGTTTGAAATAGTACAACAGTTCAACAGTGGTTCAGAACGGCCCGTTAGTGTCAAAGGTAACTCAGTTCTCCTGTCTACCTTATGTGTCTTACCAAGATCCTAGTCCTTTAAGTCTCCAACTTCAAAAGTATCAGAATCCCCAGGACAGCCTATGAAAATAAAGTACTGGGTATAGTCACCTTAGTTCTATAGGCCTAGGATGAGCTCAGGAGTTTGCATTTCTAAGAAGTCTCTGGATACCATTGGTTTCAATTTGCTAAGCATATTTCCACAAAAAGTAGCTGATATTGGGGCCCATCGGACAGGAGTTAAGGCCATATCTTGCATGTGCTGACCCTGGTGTGATCCTTGGCACCGTAGAGTCCTCTAAGCATCACTGGGTATAGCTATGGAAGCCCCAGGCTGTGGTGGCCTAACCAACCCCTGGCATCACAGGGTCACAGCAGCTCTGCATCTTCAGGCTCTTGCATTAAGTCTTTGGCCCACCAGTTGGCTAAGAATCATAGAAAATGGCCCCTGGGCCTCCTTGGACACACACTAAAAAGTAGCTGGTACTGAGGTTCCTTCAGGTGGGTTTCAACACAGGGACTGATGAACACTTTCTTCTTTTACTTGCTGTGGGGCGCATACCTGTGGTGCAGTGGGTGGGCAAAGGAAATATAGGAGACTCAACTCGAGGCCGCATGTGTTCTACCACTGGGGACACCTCCCAGGTCCAGGCAAAGATGACTTTTAATCTAGATGCAGATCCATTTCTTCCCTACACATGAACCAGGTAAAATATTTCATTCAGGGAACAGAACAGTGAGTTCTTCTCAGACTCTCTTAAAAATTAGTTATCAACTGCTGATTAGTGCTTTGAAAAATGAATGTGATTGTTGCAGATAGAGTCTAAAAGCGTTTTCCACTTAATAAATTCCTCATCATAGCGAACAAAGAATAACTTTACTCCAATGCCATCCAGACCTGGTCCTGTTGCTTAGCAATGCTACCACGTACCATTACACTATTGTTTTCCTCTTCAAAAGGGGACAATGTGCCACAGGTATTCTTTGACTAGGAAAAAGGATTAATAATCATTTAATCTGGCAGGCTGAAATTTGTCAAGGTGAGAGGTGCTCTCTTGGGAGATTTTGAATGCTTGGTGCTCTTTATTCCAAAGAGAAGGAAGCTGATTCCAGGGAAGGAACTGCTGAATGCATACTTCCTTCTAACAAAGAGCCACCATTTTCTGATAATTCACCCCTTGGTTCCTATTCCACTGTGGACGGGGTTCAAAAGACACATGACAAAATATCAAAGGAAACATTTTATACGTTAGAAAGGAGAGCTCTCCTAAGATTCAATGCACAAGAAACATAGGATTAAAAGAAGCAGTAGTCGAGACAACACAATGCAACAAGCTACTAAATGAGGAAGTATCCCAGGAAGACATCTGAAGAATTCAGAGAGGGTAGAAACTAATAAGGTTGGCAATTCTCAGGCGCTTCAGCTATAGGAGCCCTTTTCATTTGTCATAACACTCCTAAGAAGTTGGAATTATTATTATTATTATTATCATTATTATTATTATTATTATTATTATTATTATTATTATTATTATTATTTTTAGTTCACATACAACAGTGCTCAGGTCTTACACCTGGCTCTGTGCTCTGATATCACTCTGGCAGTGCTCCTGGCAGGGGACCATATTGGGGGCTGGAGATTAAGCCTGGGTCAGCTGCCTGCAAGGCAAATAAATGCCCTACCCACTCCAGCCAAAGTTGAATTTATTACTATCCTCATTTTCAAAAGACAGCACTGGGTTGGCCAGGCTAATTAGCTAGTGAGTCGAACAAAGCCGGGTCTCAGTTTCTAAAGGAGCATGTTATGAAGTGTGTGCTACACAGGGACAGGCTTGCCATGCTGTCCTTTCCTTGGATTCTCTGCGTTACTCATAAGCACAGGCAGCTGGTGGG
>JAJIBD010031403.1:0-10346 GCA_021461705.1 Cryptotis parvus
TTTGTCCTTTTGTCTTGAAGTCAAGCCCCAAAGCCAGCTCAAAGTGATGTATTAAGCTCCACACATATTGTCCTAAAATGGAAAGTTTTTAAGTCTTCTACAATTTTAATTTAGCAACCAAATCTTTAATCCTTCCTGAGATGTTTCATGTAGGGTCAGATAGTGATTCTTTGTTCTTTGCATGTGACTATTCAATTTTTTCAACATCCTTTGTGTAGTGTCCTTTCACAGAGAACTTCTGACCATTTACGCAAACTGGATTGCGACTAGTAGCTAAATTTTCCTGGATATCTACTGGAAGAATGTAGCATATCAGTGAATGAAGAGAACACATCCTTTTTAAAATTTATTTTTATTGAATCACAGTGAGATACAGTTGCAAAGTTAGAACATAACTATCATCCAGATGCAATCTAATAATCATCAGGAGGAAGAAAAACAACATTCTTTGATTAAATGCCTAGCTATACTAATCTAACCGAGACTTGACTTTTACATCAAGGAAAGCTCCCGGAATGGCTAAACTTGTCTCCCAACAGACACACATCTTTTGTAATGGGCTTTCTCGGTGAGGTCTCCCAGGAGAGGAAAGAGATGCTGATTAAAGTACCCCAGTGGGCAGCATTTGACATCTAGGTGCCAACATTCTGGGTTTAAGGCTATAAAGTGCCTATCTGTCCATCTCCTTTATTATCACAATCTATCTTAGTCCCCAACAAAAAATGACATAGAAGTAGTTGCATAAGGTAGGAGAGAAAGATTGGTCCTTCTATAATGAGCAACAAAAAACATTCAAACCTCTTTAAGCACTTGAGCAAGTATTTGGCTACGAGGCCACATAATTTAAATATTCTAGCACAACGAAATTATTCATATGATGGCTCCTTATAGATGGTCCACATTGAAAACACACACACACAGACACCTTAATGTATATATTAAGCATTTCTTTCTAGGTTAGCCAGGATGGTTAGCAGTATTAAATGGCCGCAGAAGTACTTGGATAGTTGACATTATCTGAGCTTATTTAATAAAGTCCATTTAAAAAGTAGACAATCATTACTAAATTTTAAGATTTTGTTTCAATGGTGATGCTACTGGCTGTTCTTTCTGACAATAATCCCACCCAAGATTCATCTGCATCTTAATAAGGCAAATTCAGCCATTAGCCCAGGAAGAAATTGCCAGCTGCCTATTTGGGATGATAAGTGGGCGCGCATCAATCTGTCTACAGGCTATTCAGGAAGGATGCAATTTGGAATAGTAGGATTAATGTGGAAGCATTAGAAGTACTCTTCATAGAATCTGTTTGGTTTAATGGGAAAAGAAACTAGTAAAATGCTGATGAATTGTCCCCAGAGGCTAGGAACATAATAGTACTTGGGCAAGCTAGTCAATGGGAAGCATGCAGTGGGCTAAAATAAACTACCTCCACAGGGAAACCCCTCCTATTTACCAGAAGTAGGAGATGAGGAACAGCGTAGGTTCCAGTCTGGCCTATCTCATTACATTTATTGTCTCACAGATTCTTCCTACTGGCCAGCAAGTATCCAGGCATTTGAAGCTAATAGATTATCCCTGAGACAATATTACCTTTTGAGTAGAAGTTTATTTTCTTCCTAGAGAGCGTGGGTGAGTCTCTTTGGGGAGGGGGTGTCTACCTAAAGTGTAAAGTACTAGGCACATAGCATGTTACCAATAAATGAGTTCAACCAAGACTCAATTTACTGTCCTATTACAGTGGAAATAACTTCAGTTTGCAGCTGGCTTCCTAGGGACAGTCAGAGAGGCGAAGTCAGAGGCAGGTTTTTCTTCCTTCTACTTAATGCTCATGCTTCTCTGGAAGGCTGCAGGACTAGAGTGCACTTCAAAAGCACCTAGACACTGAAATTCTGAAGAGTGTGAGTTATTGTTAAGTTGTTAAGCTGTTTAACAAAAAGGACCTGGAACTCCCGAACGACTACATCTTCTCACTATGAATATCCTAAAATATAGCAAAACATTAGCCAAAATGGTTCACAGCTTGGTTCATTACTAAATGTCTGTGTCTTCTGCTAAACCTATACAATTATTACCACTTTCTTTTTAAGATTTCTGTCTCCAACCCCCAACCTTTCTGATACTGTACAGAAGAATTAGTTTTTAATCTTTATTGCCCCATCCTATTTTTATGGGGTTTGGGTCTTATCTTTATGTGTGTGTATTATTGTTTTGTGTGTATTCTTAGCTATTATTATTATTGAATCATTGTGAATTACAAAGTTACAAGATCTATATCATTTAATTTCAAAATTGTGTATTGTTTCAAGATTCATTTCCTGCTACCCTCCACCAGATGTCAAGAATCGTTCTTGTAAAAGTCATGTGAATTCTACCTCACGTGCTTATCTATCCCTCTATATTTTATTTTCTATTTTGGTTTGAGGCCACTCCTTGCTAGTACAGGGGGGATCACTCTTGCCTCTGCACTCAGGAATTACTCCTGGTGGTGCTCAGGGGACCATATAGGAGTCAGGGATCAAACCCCCTTGTCAGTCACGTACAAGATGAGCACTTACTACCTCTAAGGCCCAGCAGAAATATCACACAGAATGTGAAGTTTCATACAGAAAATCAAACAATTCTGGAAACAGGAACTAGAAATGACCTCAAATTTCTGGGAATACAAAGGAGGCATAAGAGGTGAAGTGCTTTGTGGGTACAGGGCTGCTTGCCAGGACAGGAGAGAAGTACTTATCAAATTAAAGTCGTTGAAGAATGGCCCATCACTCCCCAAACCACTCTTCTGCAGATGTTGTGATGACTGGGGCCACACACACACATACACACACACATATACACACACGCCACACACTGCTACACACACACACATAATTGGTGGCACTCACATTTAGTGGTGGGTGGTGGCTCAGAAACAGGTTGAGGTGCCTGAGACACAGTCAAGGCATTCGCTAGAGCTGACTATTTTCCTTCACCTGTTTTTTGGGGAGAGGTTGTACCCAGCAAAAGCTCAGGAGTTACTCCTGGCTCTGCACTCAGGAATTACTCCTGGGGTGCTTTCGGGGACCATATGGGATGCTGGGGATCAGAGCCTAGTTTGTGCATGCGAAGCAGAATACCCTCCCACTATACTACTGCTAGTGGCCCGAGGTCTCACATGCTTTAAAACTTATTCTATGGTTTGTAGCATTCACTGAAAGTCACTTTGTATTAGCACCTTCTGCTAAGGGCCTCCACAGTGCTCACACATCTTTTTTCACTGTGGTACTCGCTAGGACTATTATTCTGCTCATGCCAAGGCAACTACTTGCAGACCTGCCTCCAACCTCTAGTAAGCTGCCCTGCAGCTGCTGGGGGCCATCTCAGGCCAGCTAAACACTATTTCCACTTGGGACATGATGATATTCCAGACTTCAAAATGAGGCTATGTTTGGATAGTGAGGTGCTGTCATCAACATCTGTCACTTGTCTTCCTGTTATTCATCGATTTGCATGAGCAAACACCTCAAATAGCGTCTCCATTAATTTGGGTTACAGTTCACTGTTTTTGGCATACTCGAATACACCACAGGTAGCTTGCCAGGCTCTACCGTGGCTCTGGAGTTCATCCCAGGGCCCGAACTTTTTTCTATGTCAGACCATCAACCATCCGGGGCCCACGAGGCAGAGCCTAAGGTCATGAACATCTATCTCATGTCCTGACACCTGCCCGACTGTAGCTGGCACGGCAGCCACACCTGTAACAACTTGAGGGTGGGACACCTATGTCATTTAATCACATTTTATATTTTTATTTAATTTTAAACTTTTTTTAATCTGATTTTATTTATTTATTTACCTATTTATTTTTGCTGTTCCAGATCACACCTGGCAATACTCAGGGGTTACTGGCTCTGCATAAGAATTACTCCTGGCGGTGCTCGGGAGGGACCATATGGGATGCCAGGGGATTCAGACCCAGGTTGGCCGTGTGCAAGGCAAATGCCTACCCACTGGACTATTGCTCTGTCCCATAATTTTAAACTTTTAAGGTTACTAATCTCTCAACAAAATAAATCCTTAGACTTAGTCTTACTGGGGCCCTAGGGGAGAGGGAAAAATTTTTAATTACCATTTATTCTTTTTTAAAATTTATTCCCTAACTGTGAGATAAACAATTACAAAACTTCACTGATTAGGTTTCAGTGCCGCAGTGTTCCAGCACCCATCCACCACCAGTGTCTCCCTAGAAACCTCTCTCACCACCCCACCACTCTGCCCAGCCTTTACTCTCTCTCTCTTGACTCTCTCTCTCTCTCTCTCTCTCACTCTCAATTACTATTTATTCTTGATAAACTAGCAGTTCAATTAGTTTACTGGAACCAGAGAAATTATATACAGGAGTTAAGGCATTATCACTGCTAATTTTCTTTATTGAATTACCATATAAGATACAGTTCTGAAGTTGTTCCTAATTTCAATCATACAGTAATGCCAACACCCTCCCCTTTCCAGTGTACATTTCCCACCACCAGTGCCTATTTCTTTTGATCATTTCCACTGCCCCACCCTGCCTCTATGGCGGGCCGCACCTCTTCTTGTTCTCTCTTTCTCTCTCACTCTCTCTTCCTCTTTCTCTCTTTTGTTTTGGAGCATGCAGGCACCGTGGGTACTAAATACTATCATGTTTGTCCCTTCCCAACTTTGGCACTCAAGTTCTTGTCCAGTGATGTTTCAAGACTATCATTGTTATAGCAGGTCCTAAAGCTTGTCCTAAGTGCCTTCTTCCCACCCCTCACTACTTGTAGCTTCCCAATCACGGAATAGTCCTACTAGCTAAGGCACTTATCTGTCCTTGACCCTATACAGCTGAGTGAGGCCCCAAATATTTTTAAAAAATTTTTCACAGATTTCTTTAATGTGTACAATATACCAAACAAGAAAGCCTTTGCCAGCAGACCCTCTCAGGGTACTATTATCTGGCGGTTTTATAGAAAGCATCGACATTTGGAATTCATGGACTGGGAAGTTCTTCCACATTTCATGTCTAAAAAGGATGAGAATACTCTGCCTGTGCTCTAAACTAGTTTTACATGAAGAACCATAGCGCTAAAACCCAGTAATGATTCTGGGCGCCAGAGAAGAAGAAAACATTGAGTGTCCCACATACGATAACTTCTTTGAATTAAGTTTATTTTAATGTAGCATTTACTTTATCTTTGAAAATGAACTTGTACAGCCTAAGAAATAGTACAGTGGGCAGGGTACTTGCACGTGCATGCAACGACCTGAGTTCAATTTCAGCACTCCATTCTCTCTCAAAATACCAGGACTGATCATAGGTAGAGCCTGGGTAAGTAAGCCCTGATTACTGCTGGGTGTGACCAAAAGCCAAATAAATGGTTCATTAAATGTCTTATATTTGCATTCATTTAATTCAAAACTTTTACCTTTTTTTGTCCCTCTGGGATTGACTTAACCTAAGCATGTCCATTAACATCTGTTCTATCCCCCCAGCCTGATTTGGAAGTTTTAACAGCTAAAGAAGGAATTTGACTAGCTAATACAAAAACTTGGGATAATCTGGAAAGATTGATTACAGAATGAACTAAGGTTAAACAGAGTTTCTCCGTTAAGGACAACATGGTGAATAAGAGCTCCTGAAACTTTGGGCTACAATCATTCTCAGTGTGAGACAAAAATAAATTATGATCAAAGAAGAAGAAGTTTTGTGGCCTTTTACTCTGTTGGGAGAGATAATGCAGGGATTACAGTGCAAGTCTTAGATCACGGCCCACCCGGTTCCATTTGCCTCATCACACTGTTCCTCCTCCAAACATTGCTGCAGACCTCAGGCAGAAAAGTGTCTTGCTGGGCCCAGTGAGCCAAGAACTGCACTCTGGGAGACTTCCCAAGTCTACCCGAAAAATAAAGGGGGCTCTCCTGAGACCCTGACTTGCATGACACAAGGTCCAAGTTGACTGCATATACAGCCTGGCTACAGATCAAGGCTACACACACAGATCAGAGGATGACAAGCTCCACCCATGGAAGGCAGTTAGATGGGAAAAGTGGGGCTGAGGTGTAGAGACCAGGTACAAAGCCTCGGACCCATGAGGGTAGAAAACTTGATTGAAAACCATCCTGCTCAAATCAAGGATATAAAGAAGGGCATACAAGGAAAAGGGCAATGAGAAAACAAAATTCAAATAATCGAGTAAGCGCAAAGGGAGTGGCAGAGACAAGACAAAAGTTCAAAGCACTTGCCTTGTATGTGGCCAAACCTGGTTTGACTCTCTCTACTGCATAGAGTCCTTGAGTACTGCCAGCGATCACTCCAGGCATGGGCGGAACATCCCCTGAGCACTTTGAGTGTGGTCTCAGCCTACCCGCCACACTAGACTAAAATCCGGAGGTTAGAATAAGAGAAAGACTCCTAACGGTTCAATGTCTTTCTAGACTCTCCAAATAACCCACATTATCCTATATTGTTTCCTCTGTCTAAATACAAGAGCCAGTAGAATCTGCTGCAGAGCAGGGGCTGAAAAGAATGAGATCTTAAATTAGGGTGGACAGACCACAACCTGCACCATCGGCTCTGTGCAAAAACTTTATAGTGTTCGAGGCTGGAGCGATAGCCCAGCGGGTAGAGCGTTTACCTTTACCTTGGCCGGCCTATGCCTGCCCGAGTTCGATCCCGGCATCCCCATATGGTCTCGGGCACCGCAGAGTAATTCCTGAGTGCAGAGCCAGGAAGAGCCTGAGCATGCCGGGTGCCAGGCTAACAAAAAAATAATAATTATAAAAGATAAAGCACTTACCGTGGCTTAACTCATGATTTTCACAAGTAGCATTAACTGGGGCTACAGTATCTGTTGGCTGACTGCCCAGACGGAGCTCTTGACGCTCTGTACAGGTGTGTCAACTCCAGTTGATTCCAGGTTTCTTCACTGAACTCTTAGTAAAACCCTTACTAGAAAAAAAATGGTGTGTTCTCTTCTGACTCACGTTGGCTCTGCTCTACTTTCTTCTGCCTCAGCAGCTGATTGCTTTCTTCTGTTACTTTGCATTTCCTGGTCATCTGGGTTATTCTTAAATAGAGATGATATGTTGCTGCATGTTCGCAAAGTTTTGTGACTTAAAACAGCCACTATTTGATTAGGTCTGTTGTTACTTAGTCCTGGAATAGTCAGACCTTAACTGGAGTGATTCCTCTGAGCCATGTGTTGTTGATCAGAGTTGGTTGTTGTGAGTATTCATCTAGGCTTCAGACTTTTATTCTAAGCTTGAGAAGCTGGCAGAGATAGCTGGAAGATTGGGCTCAGTAAAACTTCTCTGAAGCCTTCTCCCCTGCAGGAGAAGTATACACAGAGTAAATCAGGACTCAAGAGTTATCTGGTCTTCTTAGAAACAAACCCCTCAGGGTGCCTAGCTCATTCCACCATATTCCATGGTTACAAACAACCTACATCCAAGGAGAGAAAGAATAAATAGGTACCACCACTCAACAGGAAGAATATTTTTTTAATTGTAGCTAATCCTTAATCCACCACACATACGAAAACCCACCAAGCATTATCTATCTCAAAAGCATTGGCTCTATAACCATAGTTTCTTTTCTATAATTTCTTGTTCCTATTTGCTGTTATTCTGGTCAAATTTGCCAATTTCAAAAATGTCTCTCATAGACTCTGCATACTAATACTGCTGACTATTATACCAAATTATTTATAAGCTTTATTGACAGTTGCGGAACATTTTTCTCCCTCCTATCAAAAGTAAAGTGCTCCTAAATGGTTCCCAAGCCAAAATGGCATGAAGTTAAAGCAATTACCGGTAATTTATGTGGAAAATTTTGAGCATTCCCAATTCCTAAAATATCCTGCCAAATCATATCAAGCACTACATACAAATCTAAAGCAAGCGCTAACATCTACAGTAAAGGCAGCAGAGTTATGAGTAAATACACGGCATGGTCGAAGTCATTTCTGAGGAAGGACTGTTTAATTTTGCCACCCTAATAGCAAGTTCTGGTAAACTAACGCTGTACCTTGTTTGGCTTTTTTTTTTTTTTTGCCTTCAAGTCACAAGAACATATCCTCTTTGATTTCTTTGGGTTAGGAAAATAGGTACTTTCATTTAAAAAAAAAAGTAGCATAATGTAAACTTCACAAAGCAAAGCAATGCCTATACCCACTAGACTTTCTGGCCCTGGTTACTTAACTGAATAGCTGATGGATAAATAAGCACAGTAAGCAGGTCTTCTTTGCTGGTTAGAAGTGAAAGGAACATTTCTAATTTCAGTTTCTGAACACATTCAGCAAAAATGTGCAAACTTCGCCCAGTAATCCCCCCACTACAGATAATTTTTTTGTCTATGATTTCTTTCTGTTACATTTATAATTTTTCTTTCCCAGTTTGAAATGGCTGCAACAGTTCAGCAGTGGTTCAGAGCGGCCCGTTAGTATGCAAGGTATCAGTTCTCCTGTCTACCTTATGTCTTACCAAGATCCTAGTCCTTTAAGTCTCCAACTTCAAAGTATCTAATCCCCGGACAGCCTATGAAAATAAAGTACTGGAGTATGATGCTACTAGATACATGACCTGGATAAGCTCAGGAGTTTACATTTCACAGAGAAGATTCAAGATACCATTGGTTTCAATTTGCTAAGCATATTTCATATATCAGCGTGTGGGGCCCCTTCGGACAGGAGTTAAGGCCATATCTTGCATGTGCTGACCCTGGTGTGATCCTTGGCACACTTAGAGTCCTCTAAGCATCACTGGGTATAGCTATGGAAGCCCCAGGGCTGTGGCCTTCTAACCAGCCTGGCATCACAGAGATCACAGCAGCTCTGCATCTTCAAGGCTCTTACATTAAGTCTTTGGCCATGGTGCATTTAAAATCCTTAAAGAAAAACAATTTTCAGACCTCCTTGCAACCACACTAAAAAGTAGCTGGTACTAAGGGTTCCTTCAGGTGGGTTTCAACACAGGGACTGATGAACACTTTTCTTCTTTTACTTGCTGTGGGCGCATACCTGTCAATTGCAGTGGGTGGGCAAGGAAATATGGAGACTCAACTCAAGTACATGTGTTCTACCACTGGGGACACCTCCCAGGTCAGGCAGGAGGGATGACTTTTGTCTAGATGCAGATCCATTCCCTACACATAGACCAGGTAAAATATTTCATTCAGGAACAGAACAGTGAGTTCTTCTCAGACTCTCTTAAAAATTAGTTATCAACTGCTGATTAGTGCTTTGAAAAATGAATATGATTGTTGCAGATAGAGAATTCTAAGCTGGTTTTACATGGCAATTCCTCATCACTGTGAAGACAAAGAATAACTTTGCTCCCAATGCCATCCAGACCTGGTCCTGTTGCTTAGCAATGCTACCGCGTACCATTACACTATTGTTTTCCTCTTCAAAGGGGACAGTATTACAGGTATTCTTTGACTAGGAAAAGGATTAATAATCATTTAATCTGGCAGGCTGAAATTTGTCAAGGTGAGAAGGTGCTCTCTTGGGAGATTTTGAATGCTTAGTGCTCTTTATTCCAAAGAGGAAGGAAGCTGATTCCAGGAAGAACTGCTGAATGTACTTCCTTCTAACAAAGAGCCACTAACTGATAATTCACCTTGGTTACTATTCTATTGGTGGGTTCAAAAGACACATGACAAAATATCAGAAACTGTTTTATATACGTTGAAAGGAGGCTCTCTAGATTCAATCCACAGCTTTATAGGATTAAAAAGAAGCGGTAGTCGAGACAACACAATGCAACAAATAACTAAATGAGAAGTATAACAGGAAGACATCTCTGCTGAAAATTCAGAGAGGGTAGAAACTAATAAGGTTGGCGATTCTCAGGCTTCAGCTAGACCCTTTTCATTTGTCATAACACTCTAAGAAGTTGGAATTATTATTATTATTATTATCATTATTATTATTATATTATTATTATTATTATTATTATTATTATTATTATTATTTTAGTTCATACAACAGTTGCTCAGGTCTTACACCTGGCTCTGTGCTCTGATATCACTCCTGGCAGTGCTCCTGGCAGGGACCATATTGGGGGCTGGAGATTAAGCCTGGGTCAGCTGCCTGCAGACAGCAAATAAATGCCCTACCCTTAGCCAAAAGTTGAATTTATTACTATCCTCATTTTCAAAGGAGACAGCACTGGGTTGTGGGCCAGGATAGCTAGTGATGAGTCGACAAAGCCGGGTCTCAGTTTCTAAAGAGGCATGTTATGAAGTGTGTGCTACACAGGGACAGGCTTGCCATGCTGTCCTTTCCTTGGATTCTCTGCGTTACTCATAAGCACAGGCAGCTAGTGGGGGCTCAGGGGGATGG
>JAJIBD010031405.1:0-25081 GCA_021461705.1 Cryptotis parvus
AGAAAGTTTGACTGAAGGGCCAAAAGAAATTTGAATTCTATTCTATCAGTAATGGAAAACTACTCAGAGTTCATAGACTGACAATGAAGTGATTGGAACTGTGCTTATGAAGGTTAATTTTCAGTAAATTGCTAAGTATTCTAAAAGAGAAAGTGATCAGTTGTTGGGTATTCCAAAAGGTCATTTCAGAATTTTGAACGTGATAATAGCAATATGATTCAGGAAAATAGTGGATGAATAAAATTGGCTGGTTATTCATTAAATTGCTATATATTGACTTTTCTGGATCCTTCTATGTTCTGCATTAATAGCAGAGAAAAATAGAAATGTCTCGATTTTCTAATGATTGCACTACAGTTTTTGGGGAAAGGAATTGGTCAAATTCATAACTGCATAAATTGCAAACACGGAATGAGCTATGAAGTGTTAGAAGAACATTCAGTAGAATACTTAACCTAAGTTTCTGGAGGCAGGAAAGGGTTCCCAAAAAGAAGTAATATTTACTGTGAAATCAAGATGACTATGAATGAAATATAAAGGAGGGAGGGTGTGTAATGGAGCCATACATTTTAAAATTTCAAGAGGAGAGAGAACTTGACTCTAAGTTCAAGCAACAGTGAGGATGAGGCAGAATAAGGGAATGTGGAGAGTAATGTGAAATATGTGACCTTCAAAGAGATAAGATCATTCCAGGTCTCCTAGCTCAGACCAAGTCATTGAATTCCATCTCTACAATGGATTCAAATAGCAAAGAGGTTGTAGTAATAGCTTAAATCCAATGCTCTGAGAGATGAATGGAGAACAATATTTACAGGGGGCAAAATAAGTCCAAGGAGATCCAGTAAGAGGCAATATTAGTCTAGATATGAGGTTATCATCGCCTGAATTCAATTGCTTGATGGGGAGAAGAAAGGGATTGTGGAGGACTGGCTAACAGACTGTGTAATGGGTTGAGAGAGGAAATCCTTTGTGATTTTATTGTTGCTGACTTATGAAACCATTAAAAATTAGGAGATGCCTATGATTTTGGCGGTGAGATATCAGAATTTAAATTGAGATATCTAAATGGAAAACCAGAAGGCAGTTGGATACGCAGATTTAGAACTAAAATAATTTTGGAATCTTCAGATGGATTACAACATGCTTTGTGGGAGTAGCTTGCCTAAATCACTAAGGTATGAAGAGACAGAAAGATTCTTAAAACTAATCTCTCTGACCTAGAGTTTATAGTTTTGCAGGGCTCTATTACACCAGTTGGAATTACATTCGTCAGAAAAAACATGGTTCCTCTTGGCACCTGAGTCTAAAAAAGAATTGGCCTTAGAAGGTTTTATTTAGTGAGTGTTGAATAATGTGATTGACAATGTCTATATGCTTAAAGCAGTTATAGAAATCATTGGTGTTTTTTATATCATGATTATTCTGGTGCGTGAGACCCATTAAATTGAATTTCCTGGTTCATGCCTGATACATATAATAGCTGCAGATCCCTCTGACAGTGAAGGGAATTAGGTTCAGATTCTATCTCTCTCCCTTAATCTTTAAAGTTCTCACATAGCTACTTTTTAAGATTTTCACGTTTGTCTCCATAAAACCTAAATGTTGTTGAGTTCTTATAATTGTATGCTAATAAAATAGTTCACATATTTAAGTGAACAAAAGCAATGTATGTTCACTGCTTAAAATTTGGTGGAGTATAAGGAAGAGACCAAAATTATTTGTAGTAACTCTACGTCTTTATAAATTGGCAACATCACACATCATTACTGAATTTACTTATGTGTAATAAGAACCTTTTGATTTAGACTATGTACATTTATTTTACTTGTTCTTATGTTCCTTTATATATATTTTATTATACCACTGTGAAATATACAATTACAAAGATGTTCATGTTTGGGTTTTGGTCATACAGTGTTCCAGCACCCGTCCCTCCACCAGTGTCATTTCCTACCACCAATGTCCCTGATTCCCTCCCCTCCCCTAGCATGCTTCTATGGCAGGTTCTTTAATCTCTTTCTCTCTCTCTCTCTATCTCACTCTCTCTTCTTTCTTCCTTCTCTTACTTATTGTGGATTGTAATACATACATTTAGAAGTTATGTGTATCTTTTTGCGTGTATTTAATGCTCAGTTCTAGGTTGGTATTAGCACTTTTGACAATTATTAGCACACTGTTCCCTTCTCTGTCTTACCAAACCTCTGACTCACACATGTTTGTGGTAATTTTCACCTTTTTTTTAAATGTTTAAAAATTTATTAAATGTGTTTCCACATTAGATCCATTGTATGCCTGTTTATATTGTGCATATTTCAACAGTGAACTTTTTTTCTCTCTCCTTCTTTTTTTTAACATTTTATTATACCACCGTGAGATATACAATTACAACGTTGTTCACGGCTGGGGTTTCGGTCACAAAAGTGTTCCAGCACCCGCCCTCCACCAGTGCCCCTCAACCACCACCCATGTCCCCCCAATTCCCTCCCCCTCCCACATCCCGCCTAAATGGCGGGTTCTTTGTCTCCTATCTCTCTCCCTCTCTCTCTCCTCCTTCTCCCACACATTGTGGGTTGCACTACGTACACTTAGAAGCCGTCATTTGCATATTTTGTCTGTATTTAATGTTCAGTTCTATGTTGGTATCAGACCTTTAGACATTTATTCACACATGTTCCCTTCTCTATCTAACCAAATCTCTGACTCCCACGCCGCTTGTGGTAATTTCCACTTTTGGTAAGATCACCTGGTATATTTATGTCATGCAAATAAATGTAGTCATCCTATGTCTCTCTCTTTCCTTCTGACTAATTTCACTCAACATGATTCTCTCCATGTCCATCCATTTATAGGAAAATTTCATGACTTCTTTTTTTTCTGACAGCTGCATAGTATTCCATTGTGTAGATGTACCACAGTTTCTTTATCCAGTCATCAGTTCTCGGGCATACTGGTTGTTCCCAGGTTCTGGCTATTGTGAATAGTGCTGCTATGAAAATAAAAGTGTGGATTGTGTTTCCGCTGTGTGTTTTTGGCTTTCCAGGGTATATTCCCAGGAGCGGTATGGCTGGGTCAAAGGGGAGCTCAATTTCTAGTCTTTGGAGGAATGTCCATATTGTTTTCCAGAAAGGTTGTACAAATCAACATTCCCACCAACAGTGTATGAGAGTCCCCTTTTCCCCACATCCATGCCAGCACTTGTTGCTTTACCCTTTTGGATATGGGCCATTCTCTGTGGTGTGAGGTGATATCTCATTGTTGTTTTGATTTACATCTCTCTGATGATTAGTGATGATGAGCATTTTTTCATATGCCTTTTGGCCATTCGGATTTCTTCCTTGTCAAAGTTTCTGTTCATCTCCTCTCCCCATTTTCTAATGGGGTTGGCTGTTTTTTTCTTATATAGCTGTACCAGTGCCTGATATATCCTGGATATTAACCCCTTATCAGATGGGAATTGGGTGAATATTCTTTCCCATTCTGTGGACTGTCTTTCTATCTTGGTCACTGTTTCTTTCGAGGGTGCAGAAGCTCTTCAGTTTCATGTAGTCCCATATATTTATATTTTCTTCTAGTTGCTTTGTTAATGGTGTTTCACCTTTGAAGATGTCTTTAGCTTCAATGTTGTGGAGGGGATTTTCCTATATTTTCTTCAATGTACTTTATGGAATCCAGGTCTGATATTGAGATCTTTAATCCATTTTGATCTGATTTTTTGTGCAAGGTGTTAGACACACGTCCAAAATTTGTTTTTACATGTAGCTGTCCAGTTTTCTCAGCACCACTTGTTAAAGAGGCTTTCCTTACTCCAGTTTGGACTCATTGCACCTTTATGAAAGATTAACTGAACATATCTTTGAGGGAATTTTCACCTTGACAAGACCTCCTGATCCATGTTTCACCTGACCTTGGATATGGTATCTCATATAAATATATATATGTTATACATATGTTTATATATATATAACATATACATGTTATGCAAATAAATATAGTCATTCTATATCTGTTCTTTTCCTTCTGGCTAATTTCACTCAACATGATCCTCTCCATGTTCATCCATTTATAGGAAAATTTCATAACTTCATTTTTCCTAACAGCCGCATAGTATTCCATTGTGTAGATGTACCAAAGTTTCTTTTATCCAGTCATCAGTTCTTGAGCACACTGGTTGTTTCCAGATTCTGGATATTGTGAATAGTGCTTTGAAAATAAAAGTGCAAATGGTGTTTCTGCTGTGTGTTTTTTGGCTTCCCAGGGTATATTCCCAGGAGTGGTATGGCTGGGTCAAATGGGAACTCAATTTCTAGTTTTTTGGAGGAATGTCCGTATAGTTTTCCAAAAAGGCTGTACCAGTTGACATTCCCACCCACAATGGATGAGAGTTCCCTTTTCCCACATCCACGCCAGCACAGTTCCTACTCTTTTGGATATGAACTAGTCTCTGTGGTGTGAGATGATATCTCATGTTTGGATTTGCATCTCTCTGATGATTAGTGATGATGAGCATTTTTTTCATATTAGACTAGATACTTTTGAATCAATATTTATTCATTCTAAATAACACCATAACATTTTATAAAAATACTTTTATATATTGTAAATAATTTCCTGTGGTATTAGAAGTCTCTTCTAGAGATTATTATAGAACTTAGTCATATTTCATTAGATTTTTTGAGTATTGTATATTTATCTGTTTTTATAATGTTAAGCATCAGGATTTCTTCTCATTGTTTGAACAATTGCAGGTAATGCTCCTAACTCAACATTGTACATGCATTCCTGTTTGTGATTCTGATATTTTTCCTCACAAAAATTCCTGGAAGATAAATTACTCTAAAAAGGTTTGTAAAACTTAACTTGTTTACTTAGAAAAAAATTGGCTTTCTTCAACATTACTGTCTTTTAAATTTTTATTTTATATTTATATATCACTACATTGTTACACTAGGGATATAGTTCAGTTGTATAGTGCATATATACCATATATGAAGTCCTGGGCTTGGTACCTGGCACCACAAATACACACAGAACTACCTTTCTGAGCATGATATGAAATTTTGTGAATATGCAATAAATGATACATTTGCATTTTTCTTAATGAATTTAGAAATTTATATTTATCTCTAAAACTATCACTGTAATTAAGGCCATGAACTTCTCTGACACTTTCAGAAATTATCGTCTACCCTTTATTTATTTTAAAATATATCTTATTGGCATGAGCAAAGAGATAGCACAGAGGTAGGATGTTTACCTTGCATGGATTGACACACATTGGCTCCCCAGCACCCCATACGTTCCTTTGACTCATGTCAGATGCGATCCCCTGAGTGCAGAGCCAGGTGTATGCCCAAGTAATATATAATTTTGTATTATATATTGCACATATATATTACAAAATACAAAAAACATGTATATATAAAAGATATTTATATGTGCATATATTTAGTATATGTGCTGCGAAGCAAGCACAGTAAATGCTTGAGATGAGAGCCTTCTACTGAGAGTATACCATACTGCAGAGCCTTGCAAGCTACCTGTGTTTTATTTGATATGCCCCAAATCAGTAACAATTATAGACTTCATTCACATAACCTGAAGGAATGGTTTGAGGCACTTCCTGTTCCTGAAGCAAGCAGATGCCCCTGGGTACACTTGCTTGCAACAGAACCTATGGGGATGTTATTGGTGCCCACTCGAGCAAATAGAAGAACAACGGGAAGACAAGTGATACAAGTGAAGTGATACAGGTGATATATCTTTTGTATTTTGTTGGTAAGAACATTTAACATATGTTCTAACCCTCTTAGTTTTAAATATGTAATACATATTTTTAGTACATATAAGCCCTATGCTGCCTAAAAATTTATTCATCTTATATTACTAAAAAATTTGTCATTATTTTGCTTTTTGGGTCACACCCGGCAACAATCAGGGGTTATTCCCGGCTCTTTGCTCAGGAGTTACTCCTGGTGGGCTGGGGGACCCTGTGCAATGCCGGGATCAAACCTGGGTCGGCTGCTGGCTGCTTGCAAGGCAAATGCCCTACCAGCTGTGTTATTGCTCGGCCTGGCCCAGTATTTCCTAAAACTTTGTAAGAACTATTATACCTTACATTGAAGGTGAATGTAAATAATACAGTACTTTTGCACCTAAATATTGCTTAACCATGAAAACCATTAGTACTCAAGATAAACCATAATTTGTAATTGAGCTTAACAAAAAGAATTTTTTTTTCAAGTGAGATATTTTTTTCTTTTGAGAACACACCTGATCCTGCTCAGGTGACCATATGCAAAGCTAGGGATCCAATAGGGGTTTGTTATATGAAAGGCAATACCTCTCTACCCCAATATCTCTACCATGGGATTTAAAGAAATGAAATCTTTTGGCAGTCTTACTTTCCTATCTCAGTATACAAATTACTATCTCTACCCCCTCACAAGAGCTTAAAAATGTAATCTTTTTGTGACCTAGCTTCCCCTTCCTTCCCCTTTACTCTCCTCCCTCCCATCTCTGTTTCTATTTTCTTTTACTTTTTTTGGTTGTTTGTTTTGGGGGTTGTTACACCTGGCTTTTGCTCAAGGATCATCTCCTGGAAGTGCAAAGAGGAACATATGGAGTGCCAAGATTGAAGCCAGATTGTTTGACCTACGTACTATCTCTTCAGCATCATCACATTTTTTTAACCACAAATCACTTTTTCTTTAAGGTAGTCCTATGAAATTTTAGTAATTAATAATAATAGTAACAATAACATCAAATGCTTCCCTCTGATCTTTTTTAATTGTTAGTGACATTGAGTTAGCATTATGTGGCAGTGTGTCATTAATCTTCATACTCATTGACTGCTATGATATCTTACAGATGAAGATATAAACTGAAATGGATTATATAATATGCCCCAAATCACAAACTTATAAATGACCAGAAACTTCACAGTGCTTAGAGTCTGCACAATCCACTGCTACTCTGTGAGAAAAAAGAATATATGATAACCTGCAGTTTTGTTTCTTGTTATAAAAACCTAATGCTGGTCTCAGTAAGCTGCAGTAAGTGTCCGTAAGCATGCCAAGCAATCATTTTTTTTCATTATTTAAAAACTATTCCAGTTCTAGGTCCTTGCATTCTTCCTCTGTTCATAATATTCAAGCCTGGTCCTATGAATGAGCCTCCTTCAGGCATTTAAGGTTTCTCCAGAATTTCAATTGTATTTTGGTATAGCCAATCTAATAATTTAAACACATGTAAGCCAAATGATGACATTTTTAAACCTTAGAAAGCTGGTGGGGTAAGGAAATTTTAGGACAGGATAGCCTTTTGAAAGAATGAGTACAAGATAGGCTGCCATATATATATTCCAACTGAGAATACCAGCCTTCAACCTTGGTCTCACTTTCATCTCTCTCCTTCCCTTGCCTCTTTCCTCAGCTATTTTTTGAAAGCAATTTAGGGAAAGTGTCTTTAGGAAAGTAATAAAATGAATGCATCAATGCTTTTGGAAGCAAACAAAGTGATTGAAAATGTTTATATCTATTCTTCCTCTTACTTCCAAGCTTTTTGGCTTCAGGAGCCTTGGTGTTCCAAATTATGCTAAACTCCGATTCAAGTGAGGAATATTTGTGACAGATTACAATGGAGAGAGGTGAGGGGCTACAAACAAGGAGTATTTTCCTGCGTCTTTATTTTAACCCTCTGTGAGGGTTTGGAGAAGGCTGTCCTTAAAGCAAAGATCTCCTGGAATTTAAAAAAAGTTTAAGAAAATGATGGATATGTGATTTTCTCTCTTCTGCCAGCTGTGAAAAGATTTTTGATTTTTTTTTTTTTTTGCTATGGTGGTTATTTCCGAAGAGGAGAAAAAACATGTGTAGGAGTAGAAATTATTCCAGGACATTATCTTTCTTGATTGTCCCATTTCCTTCTCCACGTGGGTGGAGGATAATTTTGTGAGGGTGGAGGATGTACAAGTAAATACATAGTGAGTTGAATTTATATACTGTAGCCCTGATAATGTCAAGAAATGCTCCAGAACAATTCAAATTTGGTGGCAGGGCCCTAGCTAAAGCACTGTAGGCTCCCTTGGGGGCAACGCTCTAGTTGGATGCTTAGTCAAATGGTCTAGGATTGATAAGGGATGGTGCAAAGGCTAGTGGGCCATCAAGTCTGTACATGGTAGTGCTGGAAGCTGTAGGGACTAGGGGGTGAGGAGATGAAGAATCAAACTCAGGGTCTTGCTACAGCGATGTCGCCACTTGAGTCTACTCTTAGCCCCCAAATACTTTTGGTTGCTACTGTTTCTTTTACCCAACCAATTGCACAACTCAAAGGGTTTTCACTAGAAAGATTGAGCAAACTGACAACTTTATATATTGAGTGATTTTTTGGCCATAGTTTTACTTGGAACTTAGTAGACTATTGGTGTGGGAGGGGTGGAGGGTCTGGGGACGCACAAAATTTTTCCACATAAATTGACAAGTAGTTGAGTTTTAAGCCTTTTTATCTCATGACAGTTTTCATAGGAATCTTCTACTTCTGGATAATGATTGAGGATACTTATGTCTATAGGCAGAAAAACTATAGTATAATGCAAAAATGGTAGAGAAATGCAACTCTTCCAAATTCAATTAGGGCTGCTTGGGTCTCTTCTGATGGTGCTTATACAAAGCCTTGACTTTTGGATCGCGTCTGTCCATGTACCAGTCTGGACATGCGAAAATATGTTTGTAAATTCTTGCCAAAAAAAAGCAGGAGAAGGAAGCCATCTGGTGTGGGAGGTGCGTGCTAGTTAACTATTATCAGGAAGCAGGTGGCTGAGCTGTGGGGGTTTCCCAGGGCTGAGAACTAGAGAAAGGGGCAGACTTCACTGGTGTGATGGACACTGGAGGTATCTAAGCAAAAAGAAAGAAGTTTCCTGAGCTTGGAGAAGGAAGTTTTGAAGGAGAAACCATTCTGTGGCCTATTTTTACTTTGTCTTGCATTCAGTTCCATTTTGCAAGCATTTGTAAAGTGCTGCCACATATAAGACACTGTGCCTTTTGGGAACTAAACAAGGAGAAATGTTGTAGGAGAGATGGAAGAGTAATTCTTTAGGAGGAAATCATTCGACTGGGCATAAGTCCTTGTCACTCCTTAAATGCCAGTGTGATAGTGACTAGGCTCTGTGCAAAAATCATGCTGAGAAGGAGTCTCTTGCTTTTTCTGGTTGTGCTGGAAATATGCAGCTCAAATGAAAGAAAAAACCTAGGGTTTGTTTTCTAGGAAGAAGGAGAGTGACTAGCTCTTAATTACACTTATTGTGTCAGATATGGGGCTCTCTCTCATACATTTTTAACCATGTAAAATTTTGTTTCTCTGGGCTTGGAAAAAATCAGAACCAAAGGAAAAAGCATGGGGATGGAGATGTGTACATGATATCCATAGAACAAATATATATAATTTATTTATAACTTTCTATACTAATATTCAATATACATGGTACATTCGATATACATTTTATTAAAACAAACATATTTGTCATAGAAATTATCATAGAAACGGTTAACCTCTTCATTAAATATATGAAGGCATGAAAGTTTAGAAATGTTTTGCCCAAGGACATACAATTCATTAGAAGTGAGTGGGAAGAACTCAATTCACAGGCATTTTAATTTAGAGTTTACAAAATGGCAATGTTATCTTCTTGAATATGAAAAAACAAAATAATTTTATTAGAACATGTGGGTGAATTCTATCTTCAATCTTACTTTATTGTTATGAGAAGGGGGCGGGAGCCATAGCCAGGTAGGCGTTTGCCTCGCAAGCGGCTCTGGTCATTGCCAGCCAGGTTCAATCGTCGCAGCCCATATGGTCGCCCAAGCACCGCCAGGAGTAATTCCTAGGGAGAGTCAGGAGAAACCCCTGAGCATTGCCATGGTGACCCAAAAGCAAAAATATATATATTGGCTTGAAGCAAATTTCTTTGCTTGTGTAGTAGTATTTCTTTCTATATGACTTCTAAAAATGTTAAGCTTTATTTTTGAAAAACATCTATGGCCTCAGCCAATAGCCATTCCATTAGGCTCTATAACACTTCACTTATATCACTTGTCTTCCCTGTTGTCCATCAATTTGCTTGAGCAGGCCCCAGTAATGTCTCAATTTGTCCCTGTTGCATGCTAGTGTGGCCCAAGGACATCTGCTCGCTCCAGAACATAAGAGAGCCTCAAGCCATTCGTTCTAGATTATTGGGAATGAGAACTACTATTGTTACTGTTTTGGCATACTGAATACGACACAGGTAGCTTGCCAGACTCTACTGTGCAGACCGCTCCCAGTTCTTGCACTTAGTGATGAAATATAATGGGGAGAGCTTGTAGCCGATCTGCCCTATCTGTGTCTCTGGTTCATGGCCAGCATCCCGGGAGCCGTTTGAGGGCAGGTCACCAGGCCTCCTGACCGGACAGAGTTGGAAAAAGGGACCCTTAAGCTCCCGCTCCATGGAAGCCCGGTGACTTTAGCTGCTGTGAGCAGCATACCTGGGCTTTGAAATGGCTTTGCTCTAGGGTGGGACTCTGATGAGCTGGGCTTCAAAGTGGCTTCTCTCTTAGGTGGAGCTCCTGATGAGCTGTGGAGCCCAGATGTTGAAAATGGCTGCCATGATGGTACGGGGTTCCCTCTGGCTTCTTCAGGAGACTCTACTGGGGTGGCGGGTCAGTGTGAGAATCCACCCTTCCTCCTAGTCACCTCACAATCAGTCAAGCACAGGGAGAACCAGTACCAGCTCTGCCCCAAGTATCTGTCCCTTTTTGTTATTCTTTCAATGATTGTACAAGTGGCTTGTTTTTTCATTTTTGTAATTTTCTTATTTTTGTAGTTTATTTCATTTGTATTTTGATTTTTTACATTTTTCATAAATTAGTTGTATGTCACTGCTAGCTTTAAAAAGATCTAAGTCTTTTAATTTAAAAATTTGGGAATGGTGGTTTGGGCCACCCCAGCTGTGATCAGGTTACAATTAGTTTTGAGTTCAGCAATTATCCCTGATGGTGCTTGGGGGAACCATAGAGTTTGTGCTAGGGGTTGAATTGAGTCAGCTCTGCTCCAAAGCAAGCCTATCTCTGGCCAATTCAATTTTATATTTAGTTAACATTATTTTATAAGAGATTTATGTTTAATATTTTAGGGGGTATAAGTCTGCAGATCTTCTAAATGTACATTACTAGCATTATATAGCATAAAACTACCCAATAACCCTGTGCAATACTCATATCAGATCTACTTCACTTCAATCCCTCCCAGCATGCATGTGTGCTTGTACAATACACTCACACACACATATACACGCACACACACACATACACGTACACACACAATTCTTTTCTTTTCTGGTGAATTCAGTTCTGTGGGTGAGATCCCAGAGTTTGTTTTTACTTGACTTTATCTATTCTCTTCTTTTGTTTCTCTCTATACCACATATTAGTGAGATCATCCAGTATTTGTCTTTCTCCTTCCACTTGCTAAGCTCTTTGGGAAGTACAATCCAGCTGAGGTCAAAACAATGGTTTTATTGCAGGGTTAATGTGAAAATACCTTATGATAGATTTTTTTTAGCACAATATGCTGCCAAAATATTGCATCATCCATCAGCCTCAAATAATTTAATTTCTAAGGTATTCCTTATCATGAGTTATATTGTCATAGGAAGTGCCACTTCAAAGGAAATCAGAAAGAATTACTCATTCTTGAAAAAATGGTTCCAAGTATGATAATTTAATCTTTGTATTTAGATTTTCATATTAAATAGAATATTTAAATCTAGATTGTTTTTATATTGAATAAATATTTAAAATATTCGTTTAATGGGCCAGAGCGGTAGTACATTGGGTACGTCATTTGCGTTACCTGGCTGACCCAGGTTCAATCCCTGGCATTTTGTCTGGTCCCCTGAGCCTCCCAGGAGTGATTCCTGAGTACAGAGCCATGAGTAATTATGAAAATTTCAAACCTTTCCCAAAAAATATAAATTTTTAGTTCTTTATATATGGTGAATGGGTGGAGATATTAGAGAAAATATTTTTTAATATCCTGAAGACAGCATTAAAACCTTCTAATTTTTCATTTTTCTTTTTCACAGGAAAAATGATAGAAGAGGTAAAGGGAAGAAAGTAATATTTCAGGACGGATTTAATTTGCTCTAACTTATAAAAGATATGCTCTTTGTTTTCTATGATATATTTGTACAGACGCATGAGATGAACAGATCTTTCTGATAATTGGATAACATGTTGATATTACTTTTCTTGTTGGCAGCAGTCAGTGAAATCTAGGCTAAAATAATGTGTTTTATTTCATGTGTTCTTGTTCCTATACATTACAACTTTGTTTTTACTAGCCATAAGTTAGAATTATCTGTGCAGAAGTATTTTGACACGAGAGTCTCATGGTTTTAAAAAACTAAAATATGTTTCTTATACTCACCTCAACAGTTACCAAATGTTTGTTATTTGTACAAGACCGCTGAGTACCTCAAAGCATTATGTATATTTTGTTATCTTCCAGCAACCTAGAGGTAGCTACTTTTACTTACATTTGCTAGGTGAAACTTGAAGGTCCCTGAGATGAAGTTAATTCTCAGGTCTTGCTAAATTTGAGACTCCATTATTTCATTTGAAGAGTAAATTTTAAGTGATGATTTTTAAAAAATTGAAAATCACTGATATTCAGATGACAATACTTACACAGAAGGAAGTTCAACTAATGACTCACAAAAAAATTATTGTATTTTAAAAGGAACTTTTTAAAACTGAATCCAGCTTTCAATTTAAGAATATTTGAAGCTTAAGAGGCAGTCACTTGTCACTTGTCACTTGTCTTCCTATTGTTCATCAATTGCTCAAGAATGCCAGTAATATCTCCATCTTTTGAATGTGACCCATCACTGTTACTGTTTTAGGCATATCGGATACACCACGGTAGCTTGCCAGGCTCTACCGTGGCTCTGGGTTCATCTCAGGGGGGAGCCCAGTCTTTTTATAAGGTTCTATCAGGGCACCACAAATAATAACCAGAGACCAGGGAATCCCTTCCAAAGAGCATGGGGACCACTTCCAGAGATCATGGGGGACCACTCTCCAGAGGGTCTGAGGTGATCACTTTCAGAGATCACAGGGGATAACTTTCAGAGACCACAGAGGTTCACGTCCAGAGATCACTGGGGATCATTTCCAAACACAGAACCTGGAGGAGTTCTAAGTGGCACCCCTAGTGGTTCCCAAACACACTCCTTCACATCCCGCTTCCTGGTGTACCTAGATGTGCAGAACCAGAGGGACAGGAGGTCGGGGAAATAGTGCGTTTCCCACCACCATAAGCAATTCAATTGTTTCTGGGTGTGGTCTCCGGCTTTGCTTCAAGAGCCCACGGTGAACTGTGGAACTAGTTAGGCTTTCCAACGATTCACACTATGCCAGGAACTGAAAAAAGTGGAATTCTGGGCCTAGAGCAACAGGGCAGGGATTCAGAGCGGTTACAGTAGAAAGTGGTTAAAAAAGCAGAATTTGCTACTGTAGCTGGCCCCGAAGTTCCCCCCCAGCATCATTTTTGATGTCATTTCAGAAGGCTCCCAAACATTGACAGGGTGGCCGGGTAATTTGTTACCTCAGGGCCTGAGTAATTATTTTTTTTGCAAATAAAATTCCTATCTTTTCTCTTTGAATCACATATCTATTTTTCTTATGTTTCTTATAGAGTTTACTAAAGAATTTCCACAAAGTTGAATATTTAGTGATGAGGAGCTAAGCTAAAATGTTATTGTTTTTGTTCCCGACTCTTAAAAAACTGTAAAGTTTCTTATTTAGTTATAATGTTTTTAAAGCATTTAAAAACTATTTAGATAAATTGAAGGACTATTTATTTCATCTTAGTTTTCCAATTTAATATTTTGATGGATTTCCTTCTAACTGGTAAATTTTTTTAAATTTGTTTTTGGACCAGACCTGGCCATGCTCAGTGCCCCCTTACTCTCATTCGGTAGCCAGGTGTCACACCCGACAGTGCTCAAGAGACCATATTGCAGTTTTGGGATTGAACCCGAGGCAGCCTCATGGATAAAGTGCCCTTGGCCCATAAATTTTATTTTGAAATGAACTTCTAATATTGGTGTACAACATGGGTTTTCAGGGATTTAATTCACATTTGTATATGGCCTTGAAATTGCTTTCACTCCTACTACAATAAAGTTCCAAGCTACACTGCACCACCAAAAACTACCTTTTCTTTTTCTAACCTCTCTCTGGGGGCAGGGAAGGGTGTGGGTGTGGGGCAAGGCTCTAGTGTTAGGGCTTAGGAGGCCTGGAAAGGCTCCCCTATGGCCCAGTTTTGGAGAGACTCAAGAAGCAAGTGCGGCTAGGGTCACTGTGGTGCTGGGAATTACCAAGGAGTCACCATTCTGGACCTCAGGGGTTTGCAGTGTGACAAATCTTGCAATTCTCAGAGAACCACATCGTACTGGGATGTAACTGTGGGTTCAATGTGTGTAAGACAGGCAAGGAAGACATCTTAATCTACTTGTACAATCTTTCTCTAGCCCCAGATAATCTTCACTTAGCACATCCCCAAAGTCTAACTTTCCACCCCATAGAACAAATTAAAAAAATTTTTATTGAGCAATTTCTGACTCTGTGCCTTAGGGGCCCCTATCTGCGCGCTGGGATTTGAAAACAATGATTGGTTGCCCAAAGGCAATATCTATCTACGGAACATCTCTCTTGGTTCCAAACCCAGCCCTTGCAAAAACTTTAGTTATGTCAACTTCTTTCTTTAACTATAGTCAGGGAACTTGCATTATCCAAACCTAATATAATTATTTAAATTGATCATATTTTGCATTCAGTTCTCTGTTCTTGCATCCTGGTTCACTCTTCAGAATACTATATAAAATATTTACTTCCTGTGTTGGTGGCAGAGTTACGGATGTTGTTAGTGGCGTACACGCAACCACTATTCTGTGCAAAATGGTCTTAACAGCCCCATTCCTTCTTGGCTTCCTATGGTCAAATACTTTCACATCCCCTTTAGGGTTTCCCCCCACCACCGATCTGCTTTTGTGTTTCTTTCCAGAATGTCATGTGAATGGTTATGCAAGCCTTTGGGTCTGACTTCTTTCCCTTAGAAAAAAATGCATTAGATTTTTCTACATTGTTGAATAAACCAATAGTCTGTTCATTTTTAGTAGTATTTTATTTCCCAATATATGCACATACCATAGCTTGTTTATTGGATTTCCATTTTGGGTTCCTTCTTCTCAGGACAAGTTATGAATAAAATAGATGTAAATATTCACTGTATCACTGTAATCAGTCTTCCCATTGTCCATTGATTTGCTCTAGTGGGCACTAGTAAAATCTCCATTAGTCCTGTCACAAGAAGTGCAACCCAATGGGCATCTACTTGCTCCAGGGACAGAGGAGCGCCAAACCATTCCCTTTTCAGGTTGTGGAACTGAGTCCATAATAATCACTGGTCTTTGGCACAAAAAGTAAATAAGACCTACGGGTAGCTTGCCAGCGACACACTGTGAAAACAAATCGACAACGCAAGGGGATGTTGGAGGTGCAAGATCCAGGGAAGGCCCGTAGTCAGAAGAAGGGTTGCCTGCCAAGATGGGTAAGTCTCCCTGGGAAGCGCCGCCGGGCTCGGGTCCCCAACAGTCTCAGGACAGTAGTTCTCTTGTCTATGGGGATGCCGGGAGAACGGATGTAAAACTCATGAGTCAGTGCAGTTCCAAAAGGGGCTTTGATACGAAGCTTCCATTCCGCAGCACCCAGTATAATGAACAAACTCCAGCTCTTGGTCCGAACTTAGAACACGCTAAAGAACCTAAGTCTCCCACCAAAGCAAGAGGATCTCTCACCCGGCAGAGGTCCTGTCAGAAAGCAAAAAAGGCCAAAGAGCAAAAGTGCCAAAAAGCATAAGGCCAGGAGCCAGAAAGCCACAGGAGCCAAAAAAGCCCCAGCTATAAGGCCCAAAGGTAAAAGTGAAGGGCCTCAAGTCAAACCCAATATACCCCGAAGTAAATCAAGCGGGAGGGTCGTGTCAACAAAGGAACTCCAAACAGAGTGTAGTACCACACCCTATTGAGGTACAAAGCAAGGTTATAACAAGATTCATTCTTTCTGAGAGGGTATATACAGCTTTTGTAAAACACTGGAGAGAGGGCTGTTATAAAGTAATGCAATCTTAGCTTTATGGAAGCTTCATATAATCTAGATGTTACCCACAAAGTCCAGCTGTATTATCTGCACGAGGGTGAAGTTCACAAAATCTTTGATGACTATACGAAATTTTGCCAAAGCCTGCTACTTGGAAGCAAACTAGTATGATCAACTATGATGCTATCCCAAAAATATAGTCTCAAGCGTATGGGATGAAGTAAATCTAATGGTAAGGTTCTAGTGTGCCCGTTTGGGTACAGTGGGTATAAAGAGGGAACTGTGCCCAATCTTTAAAACATATAAGTCTTAGTAGATCTATGATCAGGAGTTATTTAAGTCAAGGTGACTTTTCTGCTTTTACCCCTCTAGCACTGTTTGAGAGAGGTGTAATGAGGATGAACCTTAAGCTTAAATAAAGGATTCAGGCTGGGAACAGACAGTAGATTAGAGAGCAGTGAAAGAGGCTGAGTTAGCTAAACTACCTGTCCTACAGCAGGCAAGAAATGTGTTCTTCTATGACCCAACTTGCTGACTCAATGCTGTAAAAATAAATCTTTCCTCCAATAAATCAAATTCAAACATTTTGCATAATTGTGAGTTTCATCACAGGCATAAAAGGAATGCAAATCAAGGAGCTTTAATCTAGAACAAATAATTAAAAAATCCAAAGTTTTTCTTCCCACATTTTGGTGAAACACCAGAAAGTAAAGATTATTTTTCTATTTCTCATTCCTGCATATAACTAAATTAATGGATTAGCCACGCATATAGGGAGAGAACCCAGGAGAGGAAATGGTACTTCAAATAGCTGCTGGCAATAATGGTGAACTCTCAGGTCAGCCACGTGCAGAACAAACACCCTCCCCACTGTGCTATTGCGTGGAGTCGTTGTTTTGCAGTTTTGTAATTCCAGGAAAAGGTTTTGACAATCACACTTGATTTCTCTTTCTGTGTGTAAAATCTCCTATATTTGATACAAACGACTTAGGAAGAAAATTTTTCTACATTGCCCTGAGTTTGAAAGGCCATTTGTGCTCCTATTTATCTTACAGATAATGCCATGAAACTGAGTGATTTATCATGGTTGGATAACGCGCTTTTATGAAATTTTTCGAGACTATTTTTCCCAGGGAGAGCAGTTATTTTTTCATCCACATGGCCTTGCTTGCACCAATATGTTATTAATAATTCCTTTCTTGTTAGAAAATATCAGTCATGAATTTTAGGTATTTGGCTCCCTTATGAAATTTGGTTTTACTTTTCTAAATACCTAGTTGCCTCTTTTATAGATATACATTTTATCATACATTCATATTTTTAGTTAAATGTCCCAATCAAGATTTTTTATTATTTTATTCTTATTATATTGTTCTGACCATAAATTATTTCTTATTAAAATGTTTTTGTCATTAACAGTTTATATAACATCTGATTAATTTCATATTAACTTGCCTCCTTGAGTATTTAAAAATGAAGGTTTTTAGTTTGTGAAGTCTAATTTATAAATTTATTATTTTATAGATTCCCATATGTTTGATATGGTAAATCTCCCAGCTAAATCATCATCATGAAAACATTCCTCTTTTTTTCTTTACATAGATTTTGAGTTAAGTCTATTTGGACTTTGAGATCTGTAATTTCTTAAGAATTTGACCCTTTACATTCATATATGAAACATCATTGAAAGGGTATATTTATTACATACAAGGATGCCAAAGAGTTTCAATTACAGTTTGTTTAACAGCTTCCTTATTTCCCACTGGTGTTTGCTTTTAGGGTAATAAACGGGCTGGAAGTACACAAATGTCTTTATTCAGACTTGCACTCTATACACGAAAGACAGCAAATAGATGAACAATGATGGAAGACAAGACAAGACAGGGCCCCCGTCAATTATTACGATTCACCACTAGTTTTGTTGTTTCAATTTTCAACTATATTATAATTCCGAAGTATAGTAAATTTTACCATTTCTTTTTATCCCAATGCTTATTATCTTTTGCATTTGCTTATCTTTTGGTAGTCATATTTGTATCTTTATGTTTCAAAAGGTCGCATATTAGATTGAAAGAATTTACTGACCAGGTGAGATACTTTGCCCGCATTCATCAAACCATTTGGACCCTGGCGCCCACTATGTCCTACGAGACCACCAGGAGTAATCATTTAGTACTAGGAGTGGCAGCCCAAGAATGAAATAAATTTTAAAAATGTACATGTTTTGTTGTGAAGCTTTATAAGTAATGCCATATCCCACTTTAGCAACTTATTTAGTTAATTTTTTTAATGCAGTTAATTATTAGGAAGAATCCGTGTGGCAGGGCTCAGATTTCTGATCCGGAACCTGGAAGAAAACATTTACAGTATTCGGCTTCTTTGCCCTTTGCTTTATTCAACTTGTCTTTTTGTAGTTTCTACTTTGTAAGTGTGGCTATGTATAACTTACTTTACAATACATTTCCTTTAAATATCTTAGTTATATTTATATTTACTTCAAACAGGCGTTTCTGGTTTTGATTTTTAATTTCACAATTGTTCATAGCTTTTTGTATAAATATAGTGAACTCTATAATGAGCTGCTTTTTTAAATTAAGCCCAGCTACTATATGGCAGAAAAAAGAAAAGAAGACCGTATTTCTTCCCTTTTTCCAGTCTGGATGCCATCTTTTTTCTATTATTTTCAATCTTGTTTTTCTTTGAATGTGTCTTTAATTCCTCTACTGAAAGCACTGCTTAATAATAATTGGTGATGAGAAAATGCTTATATCTTGTTGTTTCTAATATTAGATTGTGATGAGGAGCTTCTCTGTCAAAAGCCCTGGTGGATCCCAGTAAGTCTAGAGATGGGCCTTTCGCTTGAAACATTCCTGAGAAAATTGGCTTCCTTGATCAGGTCATGCAATCAACTTTCAGGTTGTTTCAAGAGTGATTAAAATATTCTGTTGTTAGATATTATTTGAAACGGAGTTGTTTGTTTTCTCCTAGAACTGAAGCATGGCATACCACATGAAGCATAATAAAATTTTAGATCAAATTCAGGTTTTGCTCCCACTATTTTTGCTTTACAAAGTTTTGTTTTTGTATTTTGGGTTTATACCACCAATTGGTAACCTCGGGACTGCTCTGGCTCTCCCACTAAGGAATAATTCTTGGTGGTGCTTAGGGGGACCTTATATGATACCTATTGGCCTGCTAAAGTGCTTTGGCCTTGCGAGGCAGGCTTATACATTATCACACAATCTTTCGGGACTCAGTCTTTTGAAGTTGTGTTTACATTTTACTTACCTGTAGTATTACTTTAAAAGTACACAATTAAAAAAATACTTTTACTCATTGTCGTCCCAGGAATTAGACAGTTCCAACCACTATATGAGCTTCAATAAACTACTCATAAAATATTGCAGAAGAAACCCTAGATTTACTCATTAACATTTTACTGGCAGAGTTTTGTTTTTATTTCACTTTAAGTCCTGAGCTTTTTCTACCTCCAGGGATTGAAGGAATTAAACTAACATACAATCTAGGGTGAGGCAGAATTAGAAGCCATAATTACTCAAAGTCTAGAGGTGCAGGTGTCAGAGTCCTATTAAGAATCCTTCTGTCCATCTGGGTTTCTTTTAATGTAATAATGTAATGGCCTTCGTGTGGGGACAGATGGAGTCACTAAGAATATGCACCCTTGAGCTTATTTTAAAATAGTATCTTGGCAAGGGTTTGGGCAATGATTTAACCCATTTATCAGCCATTAGGTTAAGATTTGTTCTTGGAGGGGACCAGACACGGGATCTGCAGGCTGTGATTGACTAAGGATCTCAAACCACAGAGACACCGGCTCAGATCATATGCTTTAGTGATTGGTAAAGGGAACAGGTAAGCATGAGTTAGGCTAAACACTAAATGGCTTTTATGAGTCTTAGTGGGATGGGAAATGAAAAAATGATAGAAGTGTCCCAAAGGGCAAGATAGGAATGGAGAGATAGCACAGAGTGTAAAGACATCTGTTGCATGTGGCTAACCAGGTTCTATCTGGCGCTCCTCAAAATAGAATTACAGAAACTGTCAGGAGGAGTCATCTTGGAGTATAGAGGTCAGGAGGGTAAGAGGTCCTGTTAGCTTGCCAGGTGTGGCCTGAAAACAAAAACAAAAACAAAAACAGAAAGACAAGGGTAACTAAGAGTTGGGAATTTACGATGCACTACAGAGTCAAGTGAGAAGAAGCGTGCGAGCACGCAATAGGCACCAGGTAGTTTCTGTTTAATTCATAGCACACAGTACTTTTTCCTGGAGACTAACAAATGTATTCACTCATTATTTATTTGTAAAAATATCTTGCCTACACTCTTGCTCAAGAAGATCATCTCTATTGGAACTCTGTTCACTCTTTAATACCAGAGTTTCTGAGGTCCTTTACTCCCTACACAATTTTCCACGCTTTAGAACTTTGATGTGCATAAATTTCTAGAGTAGAGAATTTGGTTTTAAATGAACTTTCCCATTTCTATCATCAGCATCAATAATTTCTGTGATTTTTGACAATCTTATTCCTACTATTATCTCTTTTTCTTATATTCTAATGAATATTTAAAACAAATTGGCAAGCATAACATGGGCCTCTGTTTCAGATGACTACAATGTGATTCGCAACTTATCTCTCATGCTATCTAAATTTTCCCCAAAGTAAATTTAATAGAATATAAATTTTCCTGATTTTTAAAAAATGTATTTTTTAAGAGTAGTTTGTTGGGGTGGGGACACAAATAGGATCCACCTATTTCATCCTGGATTTATTACATATTGAGCTTTTCCCTATAATTTGTCCTCATCCCACCTTCCTAAATATAGTTCACTAGACATTTGTCCCCGGAGTTTACACATTCCATATTGTGGGTTTGGCAAATTGCGACTCTGCAGAGTAACAACTGTTTGGTTTTCAATTATTTACTTCTTTCAAAGTGCTTGATTGAAGAGTTTGATTTGATGGCAGTTCCACCCCTAGCATTAAAATTTTTATGGATAAGGTGGATATTTCCCATTGAATTACATTATAAAGTCCATTATGTATTACTTGTTTCATTTTTCATTTGAGAGTGTACCGATACAGTTTGGGAAGACTTGATTGAAGGTAAAATTTGAATAGGAGACTTAGAAGAGCCTTTGTTAATTCATCTAGGAGAATGGACATGTTAGGAGGAAGGGAGTAAGCCAAGCAAAGGTTTAACAAGGCTGTTAAATCCAAACAGTATTGTTTGTCTTTTAATCTCAGATTTAGGACTGATAATGCATTTCAATTCCCGAAGACTGAGGTACAAACTCAATTTCATTTCCCACCCATTACTTGTATAATTACTTTGAGACTGGTGTTTGCACTCCCTGTTAAACATAGGGGTTTTACTATTTCAAGTCATTCTGCCCAATAAATTTTCTTCTACATCCTGTAAGTGAGGCAAAATATCTTGAAAGATTTTTATCTTGAAGATATTTTTTATTACCACTGTAGTGTAAATGTCTTCTTTAATACCATGGTCTGATCATTTTATTTGAATCTTAGAGTAAACTTTTTAAGTAGAAATTTACTTATTGCTCAAATGTAATATAGGTCTTTAATAAAAATAAATTATTGTGGAATAGATTTTATTACATGCAAAACCATAGTATGATTCTTCAGGTAGATATTGAATATTTTATATCTATTTTATTGAATTGGTTAAACTATAATTTTTGTTGGCAAGAAATGTGATTAGATAAAAAATCTATTTGCAGAAATTTAGAAGTACCATCCATGTGTGTTTTGGACTACTTAGGATTTAGTATGGGTCAGTATAGGTTAGACTACACAGAAAACTGATAGTAGGACTAGTCAATGCGCCCTCTGAAGTGACCCCCCATTAATATACCTCCACAATTTTATTTGCTGAATTCCCCACTTTTTGTGCATATTTATATAAGGGACTGAGTATAATTTCATCCCATAAGTTACACGCGCTACTACACAGAAGTTAGTACACATGGCTATATATTTTGTTCCATATTGCCCAGAATTATTCAGGAGTTGAGAGTTGTAATTATCAATTTTATTATTTGAATAATGTCAATTTGGAATTATTTGAAATAATTTTCAAGTAAAGTTTTCCATTAATAATATAATAATTCCCTTAGATTTATGTGTGTTTGAGTTTTGAGATTAAAGCATTAGCACAGACTACCTCACGAAAAAGGTAGGAAGTATGAAATAAAAATATTTTATGAGGCCCAGGAGGTAGTACTTTGTTAGTTGGGGCATTTTACCAGCATGCTGCTGATCTGGGTTAGATCCCGGCATCTCACTTATGGTAACCTAAACACCACAGCCAAAGGTGGTTTCTGAGCAGAAAGAGCTGAGACACAACTACTGAGCAGAATAAATGAGGTGTAACTTTACAAAGAAAGCAAATAAATAAATAAATATATAAAATAATTTAGAATATATATGAATCAAGGTTTCTGATGGTAGGTGAGAAATAAAGGTTTTATTTATAGTATTTGCAAAAGTAGGAGAATTAGATGATAATAAACAGGTGAATAAGGCCAACCAGGAATCTGGAGATGGCACAGTGTGACTGGATTATAATATTAAACTAAGGTGCTAAGCTAACTCAATTATTTATTTAACTGCAGAGGCTGAAGACTTTGACTCAGATTACGCTCTAGGTAAGAATTTCAGGGCAGTTAAACCTTAGCTTCAAGGAATCATAGGGAGTGGTATTAGCAGTAACTTTCATGACCGAATAGAGAATCACACACTATTAACCCACACCAGTTAGTTTTAAAGCGTATACTGGTTATGTTTAACAGGTCTTTTGAAAATTCAATTTCAACTATAGGTGTAATTAAATTAATAGATCATCCCAAGCCATTCCAGGCTGCATGGAAGCCTGCATATTATTCAAACAAATAATCCCTGAATATATTACTTGGTGACCGGAAGATTCATCTCCACAGTTTGAATTAAGCACCTTCTTTTCACACTGTATCATTGTCTTCTTGTAGATCATGATTTTGCTTTCGAGTGGGCTGTGCATACCAATTCTTCTTTTATTATATCCGCAGGCTGTGACCTACACTACATTTCCTAAGCCATTTCATAGTCAAGGTGAATTTTTACCAAATTTTGGGAAACCCCTCTAAGTAAGTTGACAAATGTTGTTTGACCTTGCCATATATATATATATATATATGTATATACTCCTTATATGTATATACTTATATACTCACTCTCTTTCTCTATACACACACACACATGTAGGAAAAATACAGACAACTCATCAAGCAATCAGGGGAAACAGAAGTGGGACCACCAGTGGTGTTTGGTGTGCCCTGTCTAAAGCTTTACCATTTCTGAAGGTGTAGTGTTATACCAAAGAAAACACATTTTCAGATTCAACAATGATTAGAATTTAAACAAAGGCGAAGGGTACAGTTATATACAGAATAGAATTTTCCAGTTTTAAGGGCTGCAGATTGTGCGCGCACGTGGGTAAGGCGCTTGCCCATGTAGTACCTGAGCACGCGAGGCCAGGAAGTAAACCCTGTTTACAGAGGTGCTGTGACCCAAAAAAGCCAAAAAGGATTTTCAGTTTAAACAAGAGTTAGAATTAAAAAAACTGAAGATAATTTTACTTTGTGCACACCTGGAGACTTCTATCCCAAGTCTTCTACAAAGAATAACAGGAGACAGTAGATAGAAAGCGGGAATCTCTCTGACTGCTACGATCCTGCTTCTCAACCCAGAGCAGTTGCTGACCCCTAACATTGCTTCCTCATTACTTCTATGTATAATGCCTTTGAAGCTTTCTCTTTCCTTAAATGGCACTGCACGAGTTATGTGTTGTTCAGTAAACATCTATCTCATGGCCTTTGTGGCCACATACAGTGAGGGCTGGAGGGTATAAGTATAAAGAAGGTACAGACCTTATTTATAGAGGATTTTACACACATTCTCAGTGAGCAGTTTACAGAACAGTTCTTAGAAGGGGCTATTGCTTGATGTTAACTTCTTCCTATTAAAATAGAAAATACACTCTTCCTTCTTACTTTTTCTCTACATCTCCTACCAGCGCAAACTTCCAATGACAAGTTGCACGCCCCCAAACAGACTTCTGTCACAGGCTGGATCTATTTACTCGACCAAAGCTACACCACTACTCAGCTACTCCTTTGCCTTACCCTTTAACCATTATTTCCTAAAGATTGTTTTTCTCTACCCACGCAACTAAGACCACTAATCTCAATAGCTTTACCCTTCATTCATTTAAGAATTTTTTGTGTAAACAACTATGTTTTACATTTTATTTTTAAAAGCTTATGTTTTTCTTTCAGACTTTTTTTATTGTAATTGTTTCCCAGCTTTCTCACCAAACCGCGCAGATCAAGGGTACTGAATTGTTTTGTTTTGTTTTAATGGAGGTGGTTGTATTCTTATACTCAAGTTAGAGTGAAAGAAATATTACCATTCCTTACGGCACTGTTAATATTTAGAAGGAGTTTCCTGGGAGAATTTCTCACACTATGGCTGTCTCATAAATGAAGGCTGAACCGACAGAAAATTCTTGAGTCTCAGGATTTGGTGGCTTTCTAAAGTATTGTGTGTACAAACTGAAAGGAGAGCGCGCACCATAATCCATGAAAACCACAGAGGAAAACAAGATGGATGTAAGAGCTGCTTCCCAGCGGCGGCCAGACATCTGTTTCTGGTCAGTCTTAAGTCTATTATTTATTTGTTGGTAAGACCCTCCCGCCACCTCTGGCACTGATTTAGAATTGATATTCTCTGAGTGGTGTGTTTTCTTTTCATTTGTCTTGGAACCTGCTTAATGAAAGCATACTTTAACTTTCTGCTGTATTTCAGAAAAAAA